>JAVQJX010047360.1:0-31054 GCA_036025115.1 Ambassis agassizii
ATGCCACTAAGCCAGACACCCGTGAGACTATTTTAAATGATAAACGATTCAACCTCAATAGATATAAAAAAAAGACTCACATACTGCACTGAAATGTATTAAAGTTTTACATTCAGAGCTGTAAGGGAGGAATGAGCAGCCACACTGAATAGAGCTGAATAAAAGAACAGGACTTTTACTTCCAAAAAAAAAAAAAAAGCAGCATCCTTCCGCAAGCACGAGAAACACGAGACCCACGAGAGAAAAGCAGCATCATGTGTTTTTAATTCTCCTACCCGCGTTGTCGTCCCAACTTGTCCTGAAACGCTGTGCTTTCCCGTCCTCCTCCTCCTCTTCCTCCTTCTTCTTCTTCTTCTTCTTCTTCTTCTCTCCGTGCTCTTCTGATCGGCGTCTCTCGCTGTGTGTGTGTGTGTGTGTGTGTGTGTGTGTGTGTGTGTGCAGTCTCGCTCGTGTGGATGGAGAGACGGCAGCCGGCGGGAGGAGAGTGAAGCGACCAATCAGAGGCCGCCTGGATGGGAGGAGACAGCAGCCAATGAATGGAGCGAGTGAGCAGGACGGAGTGATGCTGCGATGTTCTGCTCACATCTGATGGCATCTGGGTGCAAAAAAAAAAAAAAAAAAAAAAAAAAAAAAAACCATACACGTCCCGGTTTAACCGCAGACATGTTTCACAGGAGGTGAGTTATTTAAAAACACCTGCACAAAATCAGCCTTTGTTTTTGCTCTTAACGTCCTTAAAAGTGTCTTTTATTACAACGCCTTGTTGAATTTAATAATAAATGTAAATATTTTACGACTTTATATACATACATAAACACTTATTCCTTTTAAAATGTGAGTTTTGACTGTGCTAATATAATATAATATGGTAGCTAAATTTAGACAAGGCTGTCAAAAGAAAGTTTTTGTCTCTTAAACTGTATTTTACACTTAAAGAAATATTTACACATCTACCCTGTACTTACTTACTTACTGTACTTACTTGTACTTTCACCAGTGTTCGGGAACAGCCAAATCTCGCGAGATTTTGTTACCGAGACCCAGATTTATCTCAAACAAACATAATTTTCGCCGACTTTATCTGGTTGAAAACCTACAAATTGTTTCCAAAGTGTTTGGAATATGTGTGGCTTGTAACAAATGAGTTCAATATTTATTTCTGTGACAATGAAGTGACAGAATCGTTGCGAAACTGAAATCACGTTTGCTGCTATGAAATCAATAAACCGTCACACTGCCACCATGTGGCAGGAAGTTGGTACAACAAGCGCCCGCAAGATTTCTGAACTATTAAATTTGAGTATTTTCCTCTTTTTTTGTTTCACTCTTATCCCATATAATGTTCCCTACGTGTACCATTGGTTGGTAAGAGGATATAAACAATTAAAAAACAACTAAAACTGCATCTCCTTAAGGTTGTCAATGAAAAAATAACCAATTAAAAAGATGCCAAACAGCATTTCATGAGGGGATGCTGAATTATTGAACCTGCAACAGTGCGTCTCCAACTTAAAGGATGTGTCAGCACAGTGCAGTGTGAAGCCATCACTTTTCTGACAGTAAAGTGTTTTTTTTTTTTTCCTCCTGTAATTAACGCTCCAGTATATTCTCTTTGCAGCCAATTTACCCCACGTGTTCAAGCTGTAACTGAGAAATCTGTCAGAGGTGACAAAAGCCACCTAATGGAAAAATCTGTAACTCCTACAACAGGCCTGCTCTATCAGTGAAAATCAATACGCCTTTCCCCGAAGAGATCTCAGCTGGGCCGCGTTATCTAGGTAGGTTATACATCAAAGAAGCAGGGCCACACTAGGGGATGGAGCTAAGTACCATTACAGGCCCAGCTTGTCTGTGCACTTAGTGATTACAAAGTCGTATTGTGTAGAGTTTGTGAAGCTTTATTTCAAACAGAAGACATCATAGAAATGAAAAATAGAAGGCGGTAAAGAATGCCGACAAACATTCATTCAAAGAGAAACACTGTTTGTAATTAATGTTTTTTTTTTTAAATATAGTAACCATTTCTCTGCACACCAGGTGCATCAATCAGCATCAAACAAAGCTAGATATTGAATAAAAGAGCAGTAGAAAAAAAAAATGTAATCAGTTCATCTCTCCATGGACACAGATGTGAGATTCTATGTTGTCACTGCTGCTTGTGTGTTAGCTAAAAGGGCTGGATTCAGGACTCGTCATCCTCACTGTCATAGTATCTGTTCCTCTTGATCCGCTCCTCCACCGTCAGGGCTTCATCATCATCCTCTGCCCACAGAGAAGCACCGCCACCGCCGCCGCCGCTGCTCTCATCCTTTCCCTTCACATCTCTTGCCTCCATCCCGAAATCCAAAAGGTCATCCAGCGCAGACACCAAAGGCCTCTCCCCAGCAGGCTGACTGAAGATGTCGGATTTGAAATCAGATAGCAGGCCGGAGCTGCCCGTGCTCAGACTGGCGAAAATATCCTCCAGGAAGCTGGACGTGCTAATCTTTGGCTCGGTGGCCTCGTGTTTGAAAGCTCCCTCGGCTGTCTCTGTGAAGAAATGTGTGTCTGTGTTTTCAGTACATTTGGCACCCTCTGGCACAAAAGCGTCATCTCTCTGTGCCAACTGCAGCACTTCGCTTGGCATCCATTTTGATTCTTGGGAGAAATCTGTTGCTGTTGTTGTATCTATGAGAAAAAGTGGCTGATTTTCTCCTTCCTCTGCCTCATTAAGGCCAAACAACGACTGCTCATTATTATTGTTGTTGTTGGAGTTTGCATTTAGTGCCGTCGTCTCTTCATCTATTAACGTGACCTTTACCGCCTCTCCGTTGTTCATGCTGTCATTATTTCCTTTCTCTGACGACGCGCTCTCTGCCTCTCTGTCGTGTCCATTTACCTTCACTTCCTCCACCTTTTCTGCACTTTTCTGTCCATTCGTTTCAGGCACTTTCATGCTTTCCCTGGCTCCACCATCACTCCCTTTGGTTTGTTCTGTCTCAGCCACTCCAGGGTGCACTTCAGAGTCCATTTCAGAACTCACAGCCTCAGAGCCACTGTTTGACTCTTTACTTTCTCGAGTATGTGGAACGCACGCCTGTTCCTCAGCAGCTGCTACGGGGGAGGCCGGAGCCGCGGACTCTGCTGGAGCCTCTTTCACACTTAAACAGGCACTCTCCTGCACCTTGTTATTTTCCTGGGGTCCATTTTGTACTGCAGCTGTGGGAGCACCAGTCTCTTTTAATGATGGCTTCATTGGCTGATTTAGCTGGTCAGTCTCCTGAGTTGAACCCTCCTTTGGGGGCCATGACGGCTTCACTAACTTCAGCTCCTCCTCTATAGTGAAGGATATCTTCGGAGAATCTTCTTGGGGAGGCCACACCACTGCAATCTTACTCGTGGCTTTTTTCTTTTCATCTATTGACTTGCTTGAATCATTATCCTGATTAATGACAGTAACGCTCTGAGCAGGGGAGCTTCTGGAATCCATGACTTTCCTCTCACGTGACGGCGATTTCATGTCTGAATTCTGCTGGTTCTTAGTATTCCATTGTTCTCTGTGTGGTTTTTGTCCGAATCCCTCGTCATAATTTCCTTTGGACTTGAACAGTTGCTTGTAGTGTGGCTTGCAGTACATTCGTCCATGGAGAGAGGCGTAGTTACCAAGACTGGAAAGGAAAAACAAGAAATTAAAAAAAGGAAAACACACATTTTTTAAATGCATCTTGTGATATTTCTGCACCTTAGTTTGCCTTTGCAGTGTTCACAGCGAAAGCAGCTTTTATGGTAGTTTTGTTTGTCTGCAATCAGCGACTCCATGGGATACACCCGCTTCCGACACGCTCTGCACAGTTCGGACTCTGGAATTCGAATTTTCTGCAAAAGAAAAAATTTAAACGTCTTTAGTTTAGTCCTAACTATGAAGGTTTTTTTCAGGATTGTTAGGTTGTGCTTAAAAATACACACAAAATTAAACATGTCAACACGTTGCAGAAAACAAAGCATCATTTCAGAAAAAAAGGGAATTGTTTTCTTCACCCTGCAGACATCTGAAGCAGTTTTCAGCTGTGAGAAATATTAGGTCAATATGTAAGCATCACTGGCAGCTTCACACATTAGAGGCATAAAATTAAATCACATAAATTCCACACAGTGCATTCGAATGTTAAAACACACCATCACGCCTGTGTTTAGTGTCCTCATGCTGCACAGCTCGGTTTACCCGTCACGACTGTCTCTTGCTGGCGTGTTACGATCTGCTCCGTGACGCTGAAGCCCAGGTCCTGGAACACGCCCTGGCTCTCGGCCCACGACTGCTGGAAGTTTCTCAGCAGTTCCTCGGTGGTGGCGGCCTCAGGAGGCACCGCCACCGTGGGAACACTGCCCCTCACCACGTCGGCGTAGGACGGAGGGTTTCCGCGGGTCACAGAGCTCCCAGAATGCATCTCACTGCTCATGACGTTTCCGAAGTCGTCGATGCTGCAGAACTGCTCTGTGATTTCAGAGCGAGCCGCTTCAGGTTCTCTTCGCTCTATTTGTTCTCTCAGCTCCCGGGCAGCTTGAGAACCATGTTCTCCGGTCTCAAACACATCTTTGATTGCTTTAACATTGAAGGTGTGGACCTCCTCAGACTTCTGTGTGTGTGGTTCCACATCTGCGTCCTCTGTGTCGCTCCCCAGCCTCTCTGTTATCACTATGGGCTCTTTCCTGGTGTAAACTTTTGGTTTTGAAGACTCAAATCTGTTCACAAGCTTTGACAGATCAACTCTGGGCAGATCCTCTTTCAGAAGGTCAAAGGTCAGGTCGGTGCCTTCCTCAGTGTCAGGTCCCAAACGCTCGGGGATGTCGATGGGATCCTTCCGGGTGTACATCCTGTTCACCTCGGCCCTCTGCGCCTCCTCAAAGAAAGACTTCTTGTCCTTCACCGTCATCATGGAATCCACCATTTCGGTGACATCCACCAACGTGTCACTTCTATCGGGCGTCTCCCTGTCGCTCAGGGAGGACGATCGCGCCCTCTCAGCGGTGGAAAACTCCGGCACCGGCATGGGAGGTGGAGGAGTGATGCCACGAGACAGCTTGGAGGTCGTATCCCTCAGCTTCATCAGCTTCTCGGAGCGGCTCAGGGTGGGAGAAGGCGTGGCCCTGCTGAGGGAAGACGTGGGCGTGTGTGACTTACGAGGAGGAGGTGGAGGCGTCCCCACTGATTTGTAGGGTGGAGGGGATGGAGTCACTCTGAGCGGCGAGTCCACCCGTCTGGATTCAATGCTAATAAAAGTAGGTGAAGGAGTGCGGATGCTCGCTAGTGGGGAGGACACCCTCTGATCGGGCACGTCGCTCCTCCTCTCCTCCACCACCTTCTTCTCAGATTTGGAGGAGCCGATGCTAATCTTTGAAATCTTTGTGCTGCTGAAAACCTTTTTATCTGGCTTTGGAGGAACCGGCGGCGGTGGCGGCGGTGCTTCTTCTTTTTCTTCCACTGCTGTCAAGTTTTTCTCCAAAAACGTGAGCTTAGCCTGAATGATATTCCTCACATACACCATCATCTCTTTCAGCTTCTTCTTGCTTTGCTGTTTGGCAATTTCACTTAAATTCTTTTTCTCGTCCGAGCCCATTACCCACTCAGGGACTTGGCTTATGATCATCTTGACAGCACTGGAGTCTGTTTTGCTCGGTGAGGCCTCCAGCTCTTTTATTTGCGCCTGCAGCTTCTGCATTACGCTGCATTTCTCTGTATCTGTGATCTCTTGTGTGTGAGCCTCCTTTTTATGGGGCTTTTTCGCTGACACGTCCTTAGGCTCACCTTTTGACTTCACTTCCTTTATCTGCATTTTATTCGTCTCTTGCAGCATCGTTTGCTGCTTCTGCGTCTGAACCACACTCTCGGTCACCACCACCTCCTCATGTCTCTGGATGAGCTCTGACTTCATGCTCTGCTGACTGTGGGCGACGGACACGTGGCCTTGTGCTTGATGCGTAGCTGCAGATGTTGTCTTAGCCACCTTAGGCATTAACACAGTCACTGACGGTGACAGCTTGACTTCACTCTCATTTTTTTGCACCTGCTTCCCTTTCCTCGTCTGATCCTCCGCCTCAGCTTCCTTCACAGATACGGTCACCTGACTCTTCTTCTCTTTCGCTTTCACTTCTGTTTTGCCCTCCAGCTTCACGTTTGCCTCACTTTTCTGAGACACGGTGCTTTTCTCTTCATTTTTTTGCTCCAAACTGTCAGGTTTCTCCTCTTTCTTCTCAGCTGGCATCTTAAAGGTTTTCACCTTGAAACTTGGAGTTACCTTTGGAATTTTAGTGGGCTGAGAGGGGCTCATTTTCCCCTCCAGAGCCACATTAATATTCTTTACATCCTCAGCTTTCAATGTGACCGCAGCCTGGCTTTGAAGATTTACATTTTCGCAGGCGGCGCTCTGTGAGGCAGCGACAGACCTGCTGCTGGATTTCTTAATAAACTGCTGCTGCTCCATGACTGAGGAGGAAGTGACCACGCTGGAGCATGATCGGACTTCATTATCTGAGGACTCATGGTGGGACTTTTTAACACCTTTTTTGTCCACATTTAAAGACTTTTTTATCACAGGTTTACTCAGAGGGATCTGGGAGGCCGTTTTCTTCACAGGTTCTAATGTTTCTTCTTTGGAAACAGCTTTGTCTGCGTCCTTTGTCGCTTCCACAACCACCTCTGCTGCAGAACTCTCAGCAGCAGGGTGGATGTTAGCTGGTGGAGAACTCGGAGTAGTGACTTTACTCCTGTCCATGTCCTCTTTCTCCTGCTTCTGTTGGCGATACCGCTCCTCTGCCAGCATGAGAGGGGTTTTGAATTTGCGAGAGTACGGTCTTGCTTTAGGAGCTGCAGCAGGTTCAGGAGGTGGAGGCAGTTTGATGGGTGGGACTTTTCTAGGTGGCTGTGGGCTTTGTTTCTGTGCTGGTTTAATGACTGGGATGCTGGATGTTTTTACTGCTGCTGCTGATTCACTGTGTTGTGCTGCTTCCTGTTTCACCTCCTCAACTTTGGCTGCTGGTTCTTGGAGCTGAGGTGGAGGAGGAGGAGGTGTTGGTTGTTTTGTCTGCCATTTTGGTTTAACCTGAATGGGCTGCTTCGGTGTCTCTGGCTGCTTTGGCACTTTGAATAAAGGCTTGCCAATGGGTTTGCCTGTTTTTGGAGGCTGAGGCATGGCGTTCAGCTCCTGCTGAGAGGGAGGTGGAGGCAGAAAATCTGGTGGAGGTGGGAAAAATTCAGGCTCTGATTTCATGCTTTCCATGGGAGGTGGCGGAGGCGGAGGAGGGAGGTCGCTGTCCTGCCTCATGATAGAAAGCTGGGATGCTGGAGTCTCTGTTACAGGTGATGGCGGCGGAGGAAGAGAGAGCTCAGACTCAGAGGGTGGAGGTGGTGATGAAGGGGGAGGAGGAAAGTGGATCTCAGGCTTCACCTTTTTAATGACACCTTTGGCTTTCATGTCGAGGTTTCGGTGCTCGGCCTTCATGTTTCTGATGTTCTGTGTGACGGTTTTCTCCGTCACCGTCGTCTGCACCTGTTTGATTGTCTTCGTCTCGCACACTTGTTTGTTGGAAACACTCACTTGTGACGCGGTTTGTTCTTCTTTCATCACATCAGCAGCCTCAGCCTGTGTTTGATCATTAGTCGTCTTCTGTTTATTCTTCATGGTGACAGGCTTAGGAGCTTGTGTTTTCTGTGGGGGCGGCTTCTGTTCTTTCTTCTGCTGAGCGGCCCCTGTAGGATTGTCTGTTTTGGCTACAGTAACAGAGTGGTCCTCTTGGGTTATTACCTGTGTTTTCAACAATTTGCTTTCCTGCTGCCTGTGTGTGTGTTTCTGTGACTCACTGCTCTGAGAAAGGTTTTTCACAGTGGGGGCCAGATTGACTGCAACGCTCTCGCTCTTAGCTTCGTGTAAGCGTTCGTGCTCCACTTGCTTTGTGCTTAATGGATTCCTCACGGGCACTTTTGCTTTCTTTGGAGGACACATACGCTTCGGACTTGTGTACTGCTTTTTTTGCATTAAACACTTTATTGCTCCTTGAACGTCTCCCTTCACCACCTCTTCTTTTTCCATCTGTGTCGCCTCTTGACCTTCGTAGAGACACTTTATGGATGTTTTCACATCCCCTTCGATGCTTCCTCTGCGCTGCGTCCTCGGAGACGTGCCGGGCTCTAAGAGGAGCTGGATGGTGGCCTTGACGTCGCCTTGTTCGCTCACTTGGTGCTGGTAACTCTTCCTCTCGCTCGACGCCTCGTGTAAGCTCTGCATGGCCATGTGGATGTCTCCTCTGACGATCTCCTCCTTCTCCACCTCCTTCACAGCTTGCTTCGCCTCCTCCAGAGACTTCAGAGTTCCTTTGATGTCGCCCGGCACTAAATCCTCAACAGTCGCTTCTGTTTTGCTGGATGCTGATTTCTCCAGTGACTCCAGAGCACCCCGAATGTCTCCCCTGACGATTTCAGGCTTTTCCATTTCTTTAGCTTGATGCTGGGCCTTCTCCAGAGACTTTAAAGTAGTGGGTATGTCTCCCTTCACCACCTCCTCTTTCTCTATTACTACTCTCTGATTGATGGCTTGGCTCAGTGAATCCAGTGCTGCATTCAGGTCTCCTTTAACAATGTCCTCTTTCTCCAGGTTTCTGTAGGTGACGTCAGGCTCCGTCATAAACACCTGAACGATGCTGCACACATCGCCCGGGACTATATCATCCTCCGCCACAGTGCGGCCGATCTGCTGCTGATTCTTACGCAGCAATATTTTGGTCTCTTCGACATCGCCACCTATGATCCGTTCCTTCTGCACCTCCTCCTCCTCCTCCTTCCGGTCAGCATCGGACTCACCCTGCAGCTGCTTCAGATAATCCAATGCTCCAGACTCGATGCAGGTGGTGTAAAAACTGACGTTACCTCTCTCTGTGTCTCCCACTCTAATCTTTTTAGAGTCCTCTCCACCTGAGTTGGAGAGGAGACGATGAAGAGTCTTGCTGACGTTCCCCTGAATGATATCCTCCTTCTCCATGCTGGCTCCCTCCCCTTTATTTAACAGGGAATAAATAGTCATTCTCACGTCTCCCTTTTCATCCTCTTGAATCAGAATGCCACGCTTGGAGGAGCCTTCAGTCTTCAGCAGGTTGTTCATAGCCTCTTGAATGTCACCGCGGATAATTTCCTCTTTCTCCACATTTATTCCTTTTTCCTGGTTGAATAGCTGCTTCACTGTGGTGTTGATGTCGCCCCGCTCCTCCCTGTCAATAGTTATAACCCTTTCAGTGGCCTCTCTGCGGTTCAGGAGGTTCATCATTATGTTGCTCAGGTCGCCTCTGATCACCTCTTCTTTTTGGATCTGTGGAGCCTCCTGGTTCATCAGTTTATACTTTGCCATGCGAACATCACCGATCTCATCCGCTTCGATAAGGACACCCTGTGACTCCACCATTTTCTGACAGTAAAGCTCCTCAAGCGTCTCTTTGATGCTTTTACCTATGATTTCTGTCTTTTCAACAGTGCTCTCATTGAATGCGTGAAACGGAGTGGTTTCAAACAGCCATGTTGTCGTCTTCACATCAGCCTGTGGGATTTCCTCCCTCTTCACAACAAGCTCTGTGCCGTCCGTCTCTTTGATGCTGTCGAGTGGCTGCTTCTCAAAGAGCCACACAGACTGTTTGACGTCCCCTTTCATCACTTCCTCTTTAGTCACTCTCTCCATGCCATCATACTCGACGCCATCGCCACGGATTTCATCGATTGTGCGGGTCTCAAACATCCACGTGGCAGATCTGACGTCACCTTTTTGGATTTCACTCACGCTAACCGTTCTGATATACTTTTGAGACACCTCATCTGTCTCAAACCGCTGCTTGTTTGTCTTTACATCGCCGCCTTGGATGTCTGCGACTGTCTTTGACCTTACTTTAATTTCCTCTGCAATTTCATCCAGCGGCTGCGTCTCAAATCTCCACCGGGCTGAGCTGACGTCTCCCTTGTTGATGCCTTCCTCAGTCACAGCTTTAATAACGTACACCTCCTCTGAATCTCTGATTGAATCCAGAGGCTTTGTCTCAAAGAGCCAGCGGGCCCCCACCACGTCTCCTCTCATGATTTCCTCCTTAGTGACTGTAGTTACTTCATGATAATGGCCTTCCTTGTCACGGATGGCGTACAGCGGCTGAGTCTCAAACATCATGGTGTAGTTTTTCACATCTCCCTTCTCTTTTTCCTCTCTACAGATACTTGTCAGTTTTGAAATCTCAGCGTCTTCTTTTATTTTATCCAGAGAATACGTCTCAAAAATGAAGCGGCCTTTGTCAACATCGCCCCCCTGAACATCAGTCACGGTGCGTACCTCCTTCGCCTCTTTGGTGTCATCGTGGATGGCGTCTATCGGCTGGTTCTCAAACATCCACATGCAGTTGACAACATTCCCCCTCTGGATGTCCTCGGCCTGCTGCGTCTTCAGCCGATGCATTGTCTCCTCAGAGGTGGAGCTCATAATGTCAGAGGAGCGGTTCTCAAAGATGTACTTCATCCTGGACACGTCACCGGACTGGATGTCGATTTCGGTGACCCTCCTGAAGGAGCCGGCGTCCTCTCCTGTGATGTGTTCCAGATTCTCCGTCTCAAAGAGGAATCGAGCCAGACGCACGTCTTTGCCCTGGATGTCCTCCTGATTGACGGTGCAGGTCTTCAGAATGGTCTCAGACTCTGTGTGATCACGTATGTTGTCCAGCGTCTGGGTCTCAAAAAGCCATGTGCAGGTTTTAACGTCACCTTTTTTCACTTCCTCCACATCGGCGTCGCTCTTTTCCACCTTTTCGTACAGAACGTCCATCGGCTGAGTCTCAAACAGCCACCTACAAGTCTTCACGTCGCCTTTCTCAATCTCAGTTCCTTGTTTACTTTTTTGCTCTTCATCCTCAGAGTTGCTGAAATGTTTAATGGTGTCTAGCGTTTGAGTTTCAAACAGCCACTTTGCTGTTTTGACGTCTCCTGACTTCACTTCCTGTTTGGATATGCCTTTTATGACCTGAAACTTATTGATGCTCTCGTCAAATTCATCAATAGGACGCGTTTCAAACATCCACCTACAGCTGCGCACGTCTCCTTTCACAATCTCCTCACGTCTCACCGTCCTCACTTCATGGTAATGACCAGAGCTGTCTTGCATCGCGTACATGGGGTTGGATTCAAAGAGGACTCGGTTGGATTTGACGGATCCGCTTGTGACGCCTTCGACTTGGATCTTCTGTGTTCCTTCACATTTGCTTAAATCCATACTTTCAAACCTTTCTTTATAGTTTGTCACGTCGACTTTGTCGACAGCTTCAATGTTCACAGTCCTTGTAATCTCCTTCTTCTCTTCCCTTATGTTCTCCAGCGGCTGGCTTTCAAACACCCACTTCTGATGTCTCACGTCACCCTTTTCCTCCTCAGATGCAACCACTTTCTTAAGCTTCCCCACATCAAGCAGCTCTTTCAGATTCTCAGCGGGTCCCGTTTCAAACAAATGTTTAGCCGACTGAACATCACCACCTACAATCTCCTCAGAGGGCAAAGGTCGAGCATTGGCGTTATCTTTCAGAGTATCCATCGGCTGAGTCTCAAACACGAGGCAGTGCTTCCTCACATCAGCTCCCAGTATTTCCTCCTTTTGCTTCCTGCTGCTCTCCCACTCTTCATCCTTTATGGTGTCCAGAGTCTTTGTCTCAAAAAGCCATCTGCCTTTGTTCACGCCGCCCTGAGTGTTGTCTTCCATAGAAATACTACATATCAGCTTCACTTTGGCGGGGTCTTTGTTGATCATATCCAGCGGCTGGGTTTCAAACATCCAGCGTGATGTCTTCACGTCCCCTTTCTCTGTCTCCTCCCTGCGGATGGTGGTGATTTCCAGCATCTCGCCTGAATCCCCGCGGATGACACACATGGGCTGCGTCTCAAACATGCGCGTGGTTGTCTTCACGTCCCCTTTAATCTCCTCCAGCTCAGACTTGAGGTTCAGGAAGTGACTCTCCTCAATGGTTTCTGTTTTACCCACACAGTCCAGATGCTGGGTCTCAAAGAGGTACCTGGCAGTTTTGACGTCACCTCCGGTTATGTCGTAAGTGACACCGTCCTCCGTCTCCTGCTCATCTTCTTGGTAGATCTTATTCAGACAGTCAAGCGGCTGCGTCTCAAAAAGCCAAGTAGCGGTGCGGACGTCTCCTCTCGCCAGGTCAGCCTGCTTTCCTGACTGCTCGGTCTGGTCAGGAGTCTCTGTCCCTAAGGCGTCCATGGGCTGAGTCTCAAACATCCAAGCTGTGTATCTGACATCTTTCCCTGCAATGATCTCCTGCTGGGCGATGTTCCTCACCTCGTTCTCATCCGCCGTCTCGTCTTTGATCGTATCTAGGGGCTTGTTCTCAAACATCCAGCGCATAGACTGCACCTCCCCTCTGAGAATTTCGTCCCACTCTATGTACTCTCTGTCGGGACTTGAACACTTACTGGAGCCGTTGCCATCGTTCTCGAACATGTAGCACGCCTGCTGGACATCACCAGATATTTCCTTGCTCTCTAACTCGGCCTTCTCTGCTTCAGTGAGGTGACTCAAGAAGTCTTCCTCAAGGTTTTTGCGCACTTCTGGGTGTATGTGTTTGTAGAGGCGCTTCAGCTCAGCCAGGCTCTTGTGTTTAAAGTACTGCTCCTTGTTGACAGTGTGTTTGTGGTGGGTGGCCGAGTCCTCAGCTTGGATTTCCTGTGATACCTGTAGTAGGTTGGAAGGAGGTGGAGGGAAGTAGTCCTCATTGCCTGTTGATGCTACAGACGAAGTCGTCTTTACAGAGGAGGCAGCGTCATAGCTTGTCATAGCAGGAGCTTTGGAGGACTGTTGCACTGGTGCCCACTGAAAGTGGCTGTAATCCACATCAACCTATGATTCATACGTTTTAGTTACAAAAGAAAAAGGTAGAGGTGAAGTTAGAAAGCTAAAAAAATTACAGATTTTTTGTGGCATTGACATTTTAAGGGTCAGAATCTGCCACTTTTTGTTACCAAAAGCTAACATTTTAGCATCTGTTTTAAGGGATAGCTGCTGCCTGACTAAGAAAAAATTTCCCAAAGCAGCAAATAATAAACTTATTCCTAGAAGCACAGACACTAATGTGAGTTCTTGTTGTAGTCTGAGGTTTCCTAGATGACATTTATTTTCCATCAGCTTCCATGTGCACTTTTTCCTTCTGATGTGGCCTCATCTCCATACTGATAACTCATTATTTTGATAAACAGACAGCATCATTACCTTAATTTCCTTGGCTGGTGTGGCTTCCTCAATCGTTTTCTCATACTGTTGCTTCAAAGCCTGGGTGGAAACCTTTGGTAGGTCCTCTCCTCCGACAAGCATAACTGAATTAGACACAAGAAGAAGGCTGCCTCATTAAGTCATTCGCAGTGAGGGAGCTCAGGGGGATTGGGGAGAGAAATAAATCATTTCATTAAAAATCTGAGTAGTTTTCATTTTCTGAAACCATGCAGCGGTGATTGCCCAATTTCCACTTTCCAATATTTTACCTTCCTGGCTTTGCCCTGATTAGATTTGCTGCTTTGGACTGAATGGAAAATCATCAGCACTCCGACTCATTTTCATAGCTCATCCCTTATTCAGCCCGTAGTGGGAACAATCATTAATATACAGGACACAAGCGGTGCTGTGATAAAAACGTGCAAATTACAATATAAAAGGCAGGAACAGAATCACCTGTTTCATTGTAATGGTTCCCGTAACTGGCAGCCACATTGTTATGGTGGACTCTTTGATCGTGGATCACCTGTGAAGAGATGACAGCAAATCATTAGCATGCTAAGGCTAATGATAAAGGTTGTATGCTATTGCACAGCTGGTGATAAAATACCTCTTGTCGTGAGAGGGTTGTGGCCTGTCCGGCCTCTCTGGCACTGCTTCTCACCATCACCTCTGAGGAGCTCGACACCTCCTGTCAAACACAGAGAAACACACACACTATGCAGCTTTATCACCTCATGACTGCGAGCGTGAGTGTAAATAATTTTTACGCTTAATAAAAAAAAACCTGTGTGGCTGGTAACAAATGTTTTTCCATTACTGCACTGCTGCCCAGGGAGTCAGTTTGAATTCAGCTAAAAGGAGGATTTTAGAGAGGCAGCAATAGATTACAAAAAGTGAGCAAAACTGCATCATCCATTTCCTCCACTGAGATTCATGAAATTTGAAAGAGATGAAAGAGAAATATGATATTTAAACTTGTATCCTGTGCTGTTAACATGAAAGATAAATGGAGGATGAGTAGGGGTGTGTGGGCTGTGCTCTGTAATTCTATGTCCTGATGTAAAACAGACTTTGGACCTGTGCAAAAAGGAAACAAGCGGTTTGCTGCAGTGAAGCAATAACATGATCAAACAGACTCCGACATTTTCCCTCACTATGTAAAATTTAGCATTCAGCAAGGCCCTTGTGCGCTCGATGAATCCACTCTGGCTCCCCGCTTGAATGAGCAGATGGGAGGGGTGGTGGTGGAATTGACCTTACTTCTCTGAGATCCGGCCTCTCCCTTCCTTGTCCCAGGCTGTTGCTAACGCGTTCTGGCATTTGCCTCACACACTGTGCGGTGGCAGAGACACACAGACAAGCAAGGTGCCCCCATTTGATTTGACCTCGTGGTACACCTCGACACCCTGTCTGCTCTCACCTGGACTGATCTCTGCTGGTAGTGATACTGTGTGACGCTGGATGAAGAGGTGAACTCCTGGTTCTCAAACTGCCTCTTTACACTGGCCAGACCACCAGGCAGGGAGCAGGCCTCGGACTCCTCCATCATCTGTCAGCAGAAAACACATTCAGACAATGCTAACACACACAAATCCTCTTACAGTGTTCATTTAACCAAGGCTCACATGCTGTGAATAAAACATCCTCTCAGAGGATCGTTGGTACGGCCTGAGAAAGTCAAAGTAAGGCCACATTCTTGCACTAAATTAAGAGGCCTAAAAGTGCAGAATATAAATGGCAGAAAAGAAAAAAGGGGACATGAAGACTTCTCATCAGTATGGAGAATACAATCCTCGGCCTACGAGATCTGGGCATGAATGCACTCTGACTATTTGATACAATAATCTCCTTTTGAGATTGTCAATTGCGTTCCTAATAAAACATTTATACGTTGCCTTCTGCATACATAGCTTCTGGGGAACTGTAATATATATGAGAATATATAAGGTAACTGCTGCTTGGTGTGTGTGTGTGTGTGTTAATGTTTAACACACTCGTCCCCTATTTTTAATGCAAATGAAGGGTACAATGCAATTTGCAAGTTATTGCACATATTATCAATATTTTACAACATCAGGCTACAATGGCATCATTGATACTAACCAGCGTCCACATAAAGAGTGACTGAGCAAGCTCACAATGTTTTTGTTCAGTTGGAGTTTGGACTTTCTCAAGATTTTATTATTGGTACTCGTCTCCGTGGCAACCAAGACAATCCAGTTTGAGATGGATGACCATCTTCAGCCTGAATGAATGCAGGGTTCTGCTATATTTAAGCCTGGATATGTAGACAACAGCTGCAAAAAGGTAGAGAGCAGAAACACACTCAGACACCCCCCACCCCCTTCTTCCTTCACACACACACACACACACATCAACATTCAGCTGTCAGTACCTACCACATGAGGCCTGACACTGAGGATCAACTGAGGTTGAAGAGGTTGCAGCAGCATTACGTTGTGAATCAGTGAAGTGAGAGAGTCCTTATCTACTCTTCTTTTTGTAAAGAATATAGAGGAGTTATTGGAATCGTGAAGTGCTTACTACTTAATGAATGATTATGTGTTACAGTCATTTTTAAAAAAAGCCACTTGAGGCAGTGCTTTATGGTGACGTTGTTGTGTTAACAGCACTTCTCATCTGTAAAGCACCGCCTCGAGTGGCTTGTTGCTATGCAGACCTGTGACTGGCTAAAATGTGTTTGCTGTGGCTCCCAGCGGTCAGTAAACACACCAGCACGCCCTGATGAATGCTGCACATCAACTGATTGAATTTATCAGCTAATTGAGCACAATGATGTTTTAAAAATGAAAAGTGAAGCCTCCATTTTCTCAATTATAGATATTAAACGACGTCCTGCAGCATGATTTTCACAGCCTCTTTCACTCCACAGATTTGTGATTGCAGTTTACAGGGAGGGCTTTACTTTAAAAGTGAGCAGTGAGCAATGGCCTTGGCTGACAAACTGCTCATGCAGTTGAATTATTGGCTTTATAAAGTGCATACAGAGCTCTTCAAAGCCACTGAGGATTTTTGTGTCCTTGCTGATGACTCGAGGACATTCAAGTTTTTTTTGGTGGGTTTAATTAAAGGCGGAATAATGTGTGAAGTCTTCATCGCACATTTTTCCTCCTCACACCAGAAGTTGTATAAAACATGTCGACTGACAACCCTTCACCCCGCAGACTGTCTGACTGCCTGCACATCCTCCCCTCCGTCTCTCCTTACATTCATATGAAGTATCGTCTTACCGCCGCAGAGGAGGAGGAAGTGCCGCTTTCCTTCTTGGACACGGCAGCCTGATACATCGCCAGCCGCTCCTTCACCGACACCGGCTCGGCCTCCTGGTCCTCGGAAGTCGGGGCCCTCTCCTCGGAACGTCCTGACCTGGATCTACCTTCGCTGCCTGCAGCTACAAACACACAGAAATGCAAACCAGAGTTATTTAATTGTTATATTCTCCTCCTCAGGAGATCCGCTGGTATTTCCCACTTGCTTGCCATTTAGTAATTGAACTCAGGGGACAGTTTATATGAGGTTTCAGTTATGTTTTGTACCTTGAGATGATAAAGATATCTAAACCAAGAAGGAGCCAGAAGCAAATGATCCTTAGAAAAAAACTGAAGCAGAAGACTCATCAATCAAAAAAACTTCATCATTCCTCACTTTGCTCTGCATATCCCAGCGGATAGCCAATTAGAGACGAGCATTGATTTTACATTTGACTTCTTTGTGCTACAAAGCATCATTAGGCAACAGAGAGGGCTCCGATAAGGCTCAGCGTACACCCACACCGGACCTTTCTGCTCTTGGCATGTTTCCTCTCTGCAGGCAACAACACCGTGGGATGAAAGAAGGATCCTGAATAGAAAACATTCTTTCTCATTATCTGCTCATGCTGTGACCTTTCGACACTTTGAAAACCTCCTCCTTGCATTAGGTACATAATGCGCTATAACTTCTGAAAGTGGAGGTCAGTGAGTTCCTTTTTTGAGAACTGACTGATGTTTATTTGAACATTACTGCAGCAGCTGCTTCTTAAAAGTGCCTGGATCAGATGAAGGTCCCCTTGGTGTTGTAGTAGTATGGATTAGGGACAGATTCAGCACTTAGTATAGGACATACTGTCCATGCTTAGCTGTAGAGGACAATCTGTGTGAGCAAGATGCTGATCTGTGCTCTGCAAAATGTTCAGCAAATGACAATGGCCTCTTCAATTTTAGCTTCCTGCATTGTTAGTGTAACCTGTAACACATCAGATGGTGTGACGGCCTCCAACGTCTGAAAATGAACAGAGTTTTTTACCCGCTACGTCCTATAAATATGCACTCGAGGCTGCAGTGTTACCCAATACCAGCCTGATGACAGAAGCACAAGGATAATGCTCTCATTCATCACCAGAGATAAATGTTCATGTCATGGTCTGGAGCTGTCAGAGGGGGCACAGACTTGCGGTGACAACAGCGTGTTAGATATGTCCAGCTTTTCAGAAGGGTAAGCTGCCATAGCACAGGGGTGAGGTAACAGACAGGGCTCCACAGGAGGAAGGGAGGGAGGGAGGAGGGGGTGAGTCTGAGAGGAGAAGAAAAATAAACCGAGCCTTTTTATAAACCGGCTCTGTCTGCAGCGTCATGTTCCCCTGTAACAGGAGGATTTATGGAGTGGAAGTGTGCGTAAGATTTTAACAATCACTTAACCATCTCCATATGCTGCCAATAATAGTTTAATTAGCTTAAGATGCCCAAATATAACGAGGGCTCTGGATGAAGTACCTGTTTATAGTATTGTGTCATTTCTCCACACAGTGCTGCATATTTATTATTTTCTTCCTCTCGATGGCTCTGACCAGGGGCAGGAACGCCACCGTCCTACACCACGAGGTGAAGAGATGAAGGTGGTGTCCCCTCTCACCGACCAAATCCCTGGTGAGGTTTGACAAGAGAGCCAAAAAACGAGCTACACTAATTGAAATGTCAGCCATGGAGGGCGATTTCTTCCTGACTAACGAAAGCAAAACAGGCATAATAATTAAGCTGTCAAATCTATCAACAGAACTTCTTTTACAAGGAAACCGGGTTGCCCTCCGGCGTTTCTTTATGCTAGACTAAGCACTTTGTCTCCGATTTGCTATGCTTTCAGAATATTCCAGATCACGCTGCTGTCTGCTGAGAGGAAGCAGGAAAAAGGGTCCATGCATGTTTTATGACAACGAACAAATCCTCATGGATTGTTCTTTGTTTTTATTATTGACAATTTGATGTTGTTTGTAGAGATGCTGATAGCACATATATATCACTTACCTCCTGTGAGGTAAACAGAATCCAAAAGAGTAGAAAAAGAGTCCTGAAACGTCCTGAGGATTACTGATAGAGAGGCAGACAGTGAGGCTTGGAGACCAGCTCCAGCAGTGCGCTCCACAGCTCAGTGAGGCCCAGGCATCTAGTGACAGCTGATTTTATTTTAGAAGTCCCCCTTCGTAAAAAATAGGATGGACATGGGGGACATGGGGTGAGTGGATGGGAGACGGCTTTTTTTAGCGGCAAGTATCAAGGTACATGCACAACATGCTCTTAAGCTTATGTCACAGTCATCTTATGGTGCAGTATGAGCCTGAAAACATACACTGAGTACATCCCTCGTGTATGCAGTAGAGACACCTGGTGTTTGTTTGTTTGCAGGCTAAATATCAGTGCATTTTATGACTCAGTGGTGATATATATCATTCATATCACCCTAGACACAAGACTGTAGACAAACACTGGGCATCTAAAGCTAACAGCCAAATCAGGATTAGAGTATATGTGAAGCGAAAATCAACATGTTTTAAGATTAGAGGCCTTTGAGTGAGGGTATTCAGTGCTCCTCAACGACCAGGAGGACTCCTGAACCACCAAGACAACCAGTAAGAGAGAGGAAATCCTATTATTATGCCTCTGTTCTTTCTTATTCTCGTCTTTCATTGACATATTTTACCCTAAAGCGAAGGCAAAGGTTCTCTTTCGAACCTGTGACCTCCTGTTTGGTCTGATCAGCCCGAGGCCTTGTATCCAACCTACAGAAGAGAATCCAGCCTCACTGGATTATTAGCTGCAATCATGACTGAAAGAAAAAAAGAAAAAGACAAAAGAAACGTATTCTCCAGGTTGGGCTAACACATGTAGAGCTGCTGGCAGCACATCGACTGGAGAGAAGCTCGGTTATCAGGGCTGTGGAGGAGCTGCACTCTGCTGATAATCCCACAGAAATTGCACATGGATTTCCTGTTTCTAAAGTGGAAAATAAACACACTCTGCTAGAATACCTAATGAAGGACTCCCCAAAAAACAGAGTGTGCACATTCAGGTGGGTTTTAAGCTAAAAATAAACATGCTAGAGTAATCACAATCATTAGTGAAAGTGCAGGAAAGGGAAATAAAGAGACATAATTGTTCACCTGTGGAGCAGGAAGCACTAAAGAATGATTCAACAAAAGTGACCTTTAGAGGGCCCACCTGTCCATCAACTGTTCATATGTGAATCAATAAGACATCATCATCTGGGAGGAGATTAATTAAAACAAAAACAATCTTTTGGCTCTAACCCCCTAACCTCCATGTGGCAGCCTGTGCACACTTTGAAAAGGTCTCCTGGGCATAAGCAGACGTATTAAAACTATAAATATATAAAACACTATTAAATAATAGAATAAAAAGAATGCTATAATACCAGAGGAAACATGTAAACAAGGACGCCTGTTTAGACAGAGCAGCAGTGTGGAGATTTAGAGGTGAGCTTTGCATCTGTTTAAAATGCAGTTACTCTACCTGCTTTATTTAAACGCTGCGGCTTTGCAGTGAGCAGCTTCCTGTAGACCCTCAACTAACCTCCACCTCCGCCACCGTCAGTCATTTGACCTGGCAGATTATGCGACGTTGTCACTGTCAGCTTGTCAGCTAAAGACAAAAGCTGTCTTTGTCCAATTTTAGACACGACATGCAGAGATTTAGAGACAAACAGAAGCCGCATCTGATCTCAGGTGCAGATGGAAAGGCTTCCAGAGTGTGTGAATATGTCAGCCGCATGGCTGACTTTATAAGCATGTGTGTGCATGCACCTTAATGCCACTTTGAGTCCCGTCAGCACATCCATCACTTTTGCCTCAATCACCACCTCGCTCTCTAGTTTTGGGTTTCAATATGCAATCTTACAGGTAAGGATAATCCAAACAAACATAGAAAAGAAAACAACAATATGTGATACTCTATTATGTTTCTAGTGTTTAAAAATGTAAGTTTAAGGAGGAATTAGTGAGTGAAAAACACAGCCTGTACTTTGCACTGTAAGCTCCATCTGTGTGCTCATTGCTATCAGCACAGATGGAAAACAAACTGTAGCTAACCACAGTGGCGTTGCTATCGCAGTAATGGAAGCACAGTATCTAGCAAGCCTCCAGCTTCCCATTAAAGAGGCTGCCAAGGAGGCGACCTTATCTGGAAATGAACAATCTTGTTTTCAAAAAGCAGCTTTCCGCCAAATGTTTATCTCATAGAACAAATGGGACAAAACATTGCATTAACCATCCTGCAGCCTTTTGCTTGTTTGGTTGGTGTAACCATGATGCAATCACAGAGCTAGGCCCGCTCTAAAACATCAGAAATACTCACAGAGAGAAGCTTCCTGAGGTGCCGCCATGATCCGATGTGCTGACAGGTCGGTCCGAGTGTCGCTGCTCAATGTCACTTGTTTGGATGGAGAGGTGTGGACGGTGGCAACTTCCTGGTCAGACAAGGCAGAGAGAGGTGTATCAGAGGAAACACCTGTGAGAGGTGTCACTGTAGGTCACAGACACACAGAAAAACCTCGAGAAGGAAAAGGGATCCAACGACACTCGAGCTCTTGATTTAGTGGCCTGAACACACACAACACATGTTCACACTGCACACACATCTGAGTGTAACACAGTATGACCTTGAACACAATGCAAGCAGTAAGCACTGACTGGAAAGTTAGTGTAAACAGCACTTGGTTGAATTTTAATAGAGCTGCTCAGGCTGTAACCAAATGTGCTTTTACAGGCTTCTATTGATAAAAGCTGCAGTGCTGCTTAATGGAACGTCCTTGGAACACACACACTTGTTTTTTCTCCTGGAAGCATTTTGTCAAAACTTAGAAGTCATCCAGCACAACACATGCCTATTCAGTTGCAAATCATCCCTATGGGGAAACAAACACACCTGTGTCTGTCTGTGTGTGTGTCTTTGCAAATGTGCGGGTGTGTTTTTTTTTTTTTCATTTGCAAATCAAATGTATCCCCCATAGCGCTTTTTCGACAGCTTCTAGCCGGGCGTCAGCAGAGAGTGACAACAAACACAGCATAACCAGGTGGAATATCACACACACACACACACACACACACACACACAAACATACACACACTGCTGAAGGTGTCAAACAGAATTTCAGAAATCCAGCAAAGGACAAAACATTGCCCTCAAAAATCCCATTTAGCAAATCCCTACAAACATGCTTGGTCATTTGCATACTTTCCTGCTGTATCACACATTCACACATGGCAAAAAGGGATGTAAACATAATCCCCCCCCCTCTCCGTCACAGCCAGTCTCGCTCTCTCTCTCTCTGGCTGAAGCAGCACTCACGTCGAATAAACCTCAAATCAGAGAGCACAGCTCCTTGGTGCTTTGTGTGTCACTGCTGATATTAAACTGAGTATTTTATCTGCAGCAGGCTGTTATTTTGCTCAGTGGATGATTAATTGTGCAGACCATTTAAAGGGCAGCGTGTGGAGAAAAAATAAGAAAGTCTGCGTGCACATTTGTGGTCCATTACAGACATGAATGTCACTCAATGATCCATTGATGTGTTTTTTAACATTTACCCAGGATTGTGGTTAATTATACACTGTACAGTCACACACACACGTTGGAAAATAATACACACACAGACGAATTTAGGTGAAGTCATTCAACCTCTTCACAAAGCAGGTCAAGGACAGAGAGGCTGCTTCAGTAAACAGCGTGATTCAGCAGATTAAATCAGGAGTGTGTTGTTTTCCATAAATGTAAGCTCAAAAAAGTCTGTTCCTAGAAAGACAGATCTTCCAATCAGTTGATAACAGGATGAACAGCAGCACATATCTGTCACCGAGTGCTATCTAACATCGACTTCCTGCCATATACGTTCCCTTTGGCAGGAGGAAGAGGGAACTATGGGTGTATATGTGACAGTGACAGTGTGAGTTAATAAGGGACAGCACTGGGTGAAATCTGTCTAAACGTTGCTGGCCGGCCTGTCACGAGAGATAATCCCAGTGCAAAAAAAAAAAATCACTGGATCCTCTTAAAAGAAGCTCCGCTAATGAAATCAATGTTGACCATCTGGGACCTTTTCATAGGACACAGACGCCTACAAAGGGGACCTGTGATGGTGAAACCATGGTAACGGGAAGTGGTACTACACGAGCTTGAGGATGTGACAGCGTGACACCTTCCACCTGCTTATTAGAGGGAGACATCACCACATGTAAAAGGACTTTTTACGCGGATTGTCTCACATGAGCTGGTGACATTTGTGTCCCTTTAACAAGCCGTGTTCCTCGCAGGACTTTAATGATACGTCATGGAGGGTCTCTGTGGAGAGCTGTCCGCTATCTGTCCCCCTCTGTTTAAAAAAAATGTCACTTTTAATAAGTCAATTAGTCAAGAAGTGGATATGTTTCACAGCACAAGACACAATGGGGCGAGCTGTGAGCACTTGCACTTCAACACTTGACTTTTGGGATCATTTGATGAAGCGAGGATTAAATTAAAGGCCGCATACTGAGGCTTCAAACAAAACGCTGTCTAACACTATCGTCCACCTTTGGCTGCTTTCAAGAAAATTAGATTAAATGGTGTCTGCAAGTCTGACATTTGTCACAATAATCAATCTCCTCCTTTTGAGCATCACCTGCCTGTATCTGGATTAACCAGGTGTCTGTGATATAGCTGATGAGTTCTGGTGAAGCTGCAGCTGGATGAGGCCAGCCAGTTCAATAACAGATGCGACAGTACATCAAATTGATGTAGTTTTTAAACACTTTAAAGTTCTTATTTTGGACTTTATTTCCCATGTTCTTCCCCTTCTCTCCCCAGCTGTCTTCCTATCTGTCTTTCTCCGGGCTGTGACAGCTCTCCAGGCTGCTGGAGGCTGTCTGCAGCATGCTTGTTATCCTGATTGTCTTGTTGGTGATTGGCAGGCGGGGGTCGTGGTACTCCACCTGGGACCGATGCTCCAAGAGCTATAAAAGCTTCCACTACAGCCCCTTGGTATTTTTGCAAATGAAATAGTTAATTTAAAGCCTTCAAAGTGGACTTCTTGCTGGTTTGTGACCTGCCAAGACAAGAAGTCAGTGACACTGTTTGGGTACTTCCTTTTTAAATTACATATGATGCACACATGCTACACGCTGCCCCTGACACTCATGTACTGTGAGTGCTTCTGGCTGTGAAAGCTGCCTTGTGGGTTTGCTGGCATGACATACAAGTGGCTGCTCTCAAACATGACTCACACAGCTCGACAACAGAAAACAAATCACTGGTCCTGACTGAGGGAACCAGTTTGTTACAGGCATGTTTCTCACAGCACACCTGACCCTGTTCAACAGGTCAGAGAGACAGAGGTGTCAGCAGTCACTAGATTTAGGGCTTGTTTTGCAGTTCTTTGGTCCAAGTAAAGCTCCAAATCTGCAGGAACACAACAAGCTGACCCCTAATGCTGGTTAAGAGCAGTCCTGCAAGCCGCCCTTGTTGTGCTGCATCCTGCACACTGCTCAGGAAAATCCTGATCTACATCAAGGACAGAGGGAATAAATTTAAACCAGAGAGGAGCAAGAAAGAGGTCAGACACAGGGTAAACCCCCCCAGAGGGCAAGACACATGCAGCCCTACAAGTCATCATATATCTGACTGGAATGGGAAGAAGACAGATGCTACACTGAGGAACCAAGAGACTCTACAAAAAGTGGGAGACTTAATGAGTGTCAGAGCCACTTTTGAGGCTGAAACAAAGAGCCTCCATGAATATATTAAGAGTCCGGCCCTCAGGGATGAACCTCTAAGAGAGTGCTACAGGCAGCAGAGTGTGATGAGGAAAAATAATGGAAGACCATGCCTCAGGAAGTGGCTGAAAAACTGCAGCCCTCTATAGGTGGCACAACATGCAACTCAAGGCCTGCTTCTCTCGCCTCCTCCGACACTCTGTGTTCATTCTCTCTCCCTCTCTTTCTTTTGCAATCTAGAAGAAGTATGAAAACAATTTGTTTTCAGTCCTCTATCAACATGACTAAACAGAGGCACGGGGAGAACAACCCACATCAATATTTCAGGCTAACAAACGGCACAGAAACATGAAGGGAGAAGAACAAGGGATGCACTGAAACCCCCCAAAAAACAGACAAGAAATAATAAATAGGAAGAGTCTGCTTTGTAATAGTGATTGGAGTTTTTCTACTAAACACGGTCACAGTGAAAACACAATTATAATCCATATAATTTACATTGCGACAGTCAAAAGAAGAGTTTGTGCTGAGGGCAAATCCTGCTTTTTTTAAGCATAGGTGATGTGTTTTCATGCCATCCGACATCCGGTGTTGAGGTTACATGATGCAACATTTTGTCAGAGTTCTTTCCTCAGCGGTATTGTGTGTCTGTCAGAATCCTCCTTACAGGGAGCATTATTACATTATTTATTTTCTTCCTCTGTTCTTTAATGTCATCTCCACCCCTGCAAATGTCACCACAATTAATAACTTGTTATTGAATGATGCACAATCCCAAGAACAAAACACTGAGAGGGGCTAAATGTGACTGATTAGTGCAAGCATGTCCCAAAATGTCTGTACTTTACACAGCCCAGCCTCACTGAGGGACGCTCCATTATGGATGCTTTGGAAAAATGAGAGGAGGAGTGATTTAGTTTGCCCCAACTGGGTCCATTTGAAAATGACAAATCTGACCCAGATCTGGCACACAGCAGATAAATTAAAAGCTCAACAGACGTGCAGTGATTTTTCAGTTTCAAAGCTCAGCTGCAGAAAGTCCCTCTGCGGGAACAATCTAACAGAGACATTAGCAGGCTATTAACACAGAGTGAAGGTGAGCTCAGCCAAGATAAATAACTAACTAAATGTTGGTTAGTGCTGCACCTCCCTGATTCTGTATTCTGGGCCTGTTTTTTCTTAGATCTTAGATCAGAAAGGCTGCCAGTGTGTGAAGTGGGGCCTTGATGAGGATGATCATTATTGAAACATGAATATAATTTGCTAATCAAACTCTGACCTGGTTAACCCACTCGAACATGAACTCGTTTTTCATTTGGAGGCTCTCTTAAGTCCCCACTGCTGATTTACTGTGAGCCTCTATCCATCTCCATCTGCCTTCTCTCCTTTTCACAATATGGTCCTGTGCTGA
The DNA here is from genome assembly GCA_036025115.1 of Ambassis agassizii. Lineage (NCBI taxonomy): Eukaryota > Metazoa > Chordata > Actinopteri > Ambassidae > Ambassis > Ambassis agassizii. The sequence goes on from JAVQJX010047360.1 coordinate 25,712, forward strand.
CTGAATGTAAATCATATTTCAGTCTCTTTCATCAGGCTGCATACTCTCTAAATGTTCAGTGAGCAATGCCAACATCACCAGGCACTACTATTTATACGCGACGTCGCTAAACAGGCTCGGGATCCAGCTCTGTTTTCAGCTCCTCCAAATAAACCTCAGAGCTGACATACAGCTGCCTAGATCATATTCTGGGGATTTAAGTCTATAATTATGTGAGAGCATAACACAAGCTCATCCAGGTGAACAAACTGGCTTTATATCCAAGCCCATACAGACAGCCTTTATTCCTCTGTGTGCTTTTAAGTCACGTCTTATGCATGCAAAACCAAGCATGACACGGACGGCTCCATAACACGGAAAGTGGAAATAAAAGTTTTTAAATATATCCGAGTTGGTTTTGTTGCTTCTATCTTCACGTCACGTTTCCACAGCAACACAAATTTAGCATCCTGACTTTTTTTTTTTTAGCAGAATTTCAGCCAACAGAGCAGAGCAGAGCGACAATCAGTCAAGATAAGTGTTACTAAGTGTTACTAACACACACAGCAGTTTCTCAGTTAGTGCAGTAATTAGAACAAAAATGGTGATAAAAACAGCTTTTCAGTCAAAAGATTTACCGCTAAAGGATTGGCATTGTGCACCTTTAATCATTCCTCTGTTTTTTTTTTCTTACTATGGCAACGCTGAATGTCAGAGATGAAAAGAGAAAGCGGCTCTCGCTCTGACATAACCTCATAATAAATGATTGAAACTGAATCCTTGGGCTAATTGTTGAGCACATATGCTCTTGTGAAGATGTGAAAAAAAAACCATCTGAGTCACACAAATATCTGAATAGAAAAAGGCCTGAAGATATGCATTCAAATACCCAGCTGAAAGGAGTGCACACGAACACATCCAAGCAGCTTTTTATATATGTTTTAATCCATAAACACCACTATAGCCAGATAGGCAAATGCTTGTTTGGCAAACCATACAACAAGTCATCATCATCACACAGGTGCCTCCGCTGCCAGCTCCATTAAAAGATTTGAATCTGTGAAACTGAGACGAAAGAGATGCCTGGTAAAAAGTTAATGGAATTTTTACGAGCTCAATGGACTCACTGAGGACGTCTGTGTCCTCATCAAGACTGGATCAATTTCCTGCAGACACATTGCAGCTTTTAGTTTATTTAACATTTAATTAACTGCGTTCAGGTACGCCTGTGAATATTGATTGATCTTTTTTGGGGGGAGGGAGAAAAATAGTTTTTGAATCTTCTGGAAGCTCAACAGAGAAAATATTCACAGCTCCATCCCAGAGCACGAGTTAGTGACAGTGATGATTCAGGTTATGAAAATAAACTGAGGCAACATTCCAGACCTCTAGTGCCACCATCCAAATTTATACACACACCTCAGTCAGAGTTAGAAACCTGAACATGAATCCTCCTCCTAAAAAAAGGCCTCATCTCTATCTTTATCCTGTTATAGTATGAAATCCATCAGAATTATGTTAATCCTCATAATCTGACACACATTTTAAGACACCTTCAGGCATTAGAAAAACAGGTGATTTCTAATTGTGTGATAAAAGCATCATTTATTTTCTGAATCTAACAGATGCTACACTGCCACCCACTGGCCACCAGCTGTCATTACAATGTGGATTAAAGCCAAGCCAGGTCATGAGCATCAGAAACATCAGGTTACGTAACTACTATATGTGCATTTTTATCAGCCGGTGCAGAACAATGGAAGGTAAACCTCATTTGTTTTGCACAGAAGGTCAAACAGATGTTGTAAACACAAGCCAGCGTCCCTCCAGGATGAGGAACGAACATCACTTTACAAAACCACGATTGTTATTGGATACTCGGACTGTCTCCCACACACAGAGAATTTTTGGCCACAGCTGAGCAACCACCTGGCATTCCATCAGTCACTGTTACTGCCGGCCGTCCAATGACAATTTAGATAAATGAAATAGGGAAAATACAGTGCGTTATCATCAAATATTAAGCTCACTATTACAGATGAGTTGAAGGCAAGGTCATGTTTTAGCAGACTTCTCTCTCTTCTTCTCTCCTCTCCCCTCCTCTCCTCTTTCTGTGAATCTGGGAACACTGCCCAAGAAAAGATGGCCACAAAGCCAAGACAGAGCATGTGTTTTAAAAAGAATATAAATAAATGATTCTCATAAAATGTAGGATGCAAAATTGGTGTTAACGACACCAAAATGCAGCCATAATTAACATCAGCACACAAACTCAACCATATTAAAACCAAAGCTTATCTCCCTGTGGTCCAAACACGTCTGATAAGATGCATTAACCCTACAAACTGGACTGTATCGTTAAATTTTGGCTTTAGCTCATTAACTGCTGTAATCTGTCGAATGCTTTCATCTCAGGAGCCAGATGTGATCCTGATACATCCATGTGTCGCTGCTGGACCGACACAGAACTTTCATGCAGCTTCCAGCAGCAGCCGACATGCCAATTACAGGGTTATTTTTAAAGTCCTGCTTAACCGTAAAGGCTCCTAAAATAGGTTTTAAATAACAGGGTGTCGTATGGCAGCAACTACATCACCCACAATTCACTGTGGATTCTGTTAAGATTCTGTTTAACCGGTTTCCACTTAAAGAGGCCGAAAAGTAGGTCATCTGTCTCATCAGACATTTGGTAAATGGGAGGTTGTCTGGTAATGGAACGCCTCAGTTCCAATAGATTTTCCTCTCTGAGAAGCCAGGAGCTGGGATGGAAAAACAAACTGAGAGGAAAAAGGGCCACCCTCCTCTGCAGAAAGGACACGTGTACTGTGAGCATTTTTCAACAAAAAATATGAGCTGTAAAACAATGAAATGAGACAGCAGTAAGGCCTGAGACACTGCTCCTGGACAGTCATTACAGTGTATAGTTTCACCCAGACATGTGATCCGTTTCACCCGAGGTATAACCCAGAGCTGTGTCAGCACTACTGACTTTATATTTATGGAAAAGTTGGCATTTCTTTCAGTGCACGTCCTAAAACAGAACAAAAAGTTTAGTGAAATATATAAAGGCAGAACTTACTATGTTCGCAGCAGCAGAAGGCTTCTCAAACATCCTCTTCAGGCTATCAAGTGGGATGTCAAACCTCTCAATCCTCTTAGAAGCCTGCAGGTCCTCTCTGAGCGCCGGGTCGTCTGATACGTCTACCTGCGGCCTGCAGGGGAAACGACGGGAAACGAAGCCCGAGGTCGCACCAGCCACCTCCTCTCCATTTCCTGATTGAATTTCCATTGTTCTAAAGAAACCGTACACCCCACCACCGCCACCACCACCTCTCCCCCTCAGAGCACCAGCCTGAGGGGAAGTCTATTGTGTAAGGTGGATCAGGAAGTGGAACAGAGATGGAGATGGTGCTGGGGTCTGTCTCGGGAGCTCTCTCCGTGTTGTGCAGGCACATTCAGAGGCTGGAAGAAAGAGGAGGAGAAAAGTTCTTTTTTTTTCCACTTTCTCCTCTGCCCTGTAATTACTCATACGCACAGAAGCCTATGTAAACTCACATGTGGGCTCAGAAAACCAAATGGAGATCCGACAAAGGAGAACAGTGATGCTTTTTCAAAGTTAATTATTGAAAGAAGAGAGGCCTCGTAAATGTGACGCATGTTTTTCTTTGGAAATGAGACCAGGAAACAGGTTAACAGCTTTTTTGTTTGCCTCACCCATCCTCCCTTTCACACCGGGCCTGTGTGGGTGGAAAGGCGTATTATTGCAAAACAAATCAAGGAAGGACCTCAACAAGGCCTGATGTATAGCCATGTGAGCTACGAAACAAGACCAGGGGGTCAAATGATGGGAGGATGAGGGGATGACAGGAGAAGACTGACAGCTTAGTTACAGGACCAGATAGAAACAAAGAGTGCAGAGTTAAACAGTCAGTCACAGCCACAATGGAAACATCAATACACTGTGAGAGAGAAAGCAGCCCAGATAATCCAAGCTTAATGAATGAGCGGTCATGATATATATATGTGATAGTACTTAGAAGGACACAGTATCACTCACATTTATACCAGCTGCAGATGCATTATTCAGAAAGGGCCAGAGGTTTGTGTGTCACTTTCAGCTTCGGATCCTGTGTCCACTGAGCCCACTCAGTTTACACAAGTTACTCACATAAGCAAGTGCAGATTATGTGTATTAGTTATTTAATTTTAGTCAACTAAAGAGGGTCAATTTAGAGATAAAATAGGGCCACAGAGGACATAATGGAGTGGTAACATACTTACACATGGTGTAAAGTGAGTAAACATAACGCCCTCTCACACAGAGCTTCAGAGCAGCGTTTCTTTAATACAATAAGACAATATTTCAGGCCTCGCAGGGCAGCAGAGGAAGATTCACCTGGGCAAAAAAAAAACTTACTGTCTACTTCTGTTAAATAAAACATGCTCCGTGTATGCTCCCATATTGACTTCTGGCAAAGGCAGTTTCTGTAGAGGACAGAGTGAAATATAATCCTTATCATAAGATAAAATGATTCTTATTTTGTTTTGTCCACACACAGTTAAATCAGTTTTGGATGGTGACAGATGCACCCTTTGGTCCCACGCTATCTCAAGACTGATTGCACAATCAAAATCCTCAAATTCTGCTCATTTAAGAGGCATAGTAGTGAGACTGTGAGAGTTCAATGTTCAATCATCGCCTTCACAGCAAACACTGCACTGAATCCATAAAAAAACCTACAGCTGTTACCTGATAAAACCGAGCGGTCTGACATGGTGTCCACAGGGACAAACTGTCCTTCTACGGCAGCTGTGTTTCACCAAAAAGGCCATCAGGACAGTCTCCAGGTTACTGAACAAAACAGACAAAAGTAGAACCACATTTAGAGAAATGTTTGCTGGAATCGTTGTTCTAAAGTCTTAATTCCTTTAAGAGGCTTGTACAGGTAATTAAGGGTGTTTTTTTCCACCCACACATCGAAAAAGTCAGTTACAATAAGAATTCCTAGGAAGGATAGTGGGCTGGGATGTATTGACGTACAGTATATAAGAGAAAGTGGACAACGCCAAACTGTACAGACACCTGAAGAGGACGCATCTGTGAAGAAGATTTAAAGAAGGCGGCTGAGATCTGAAAATGCAGAAAGGAGGTAATTTGATTTATTTACTAATGTAATATAATTACATTCTATCATTACAAATATGTTTTTGTACACTTCACCATACTATTTGAACACAAAATAGTGCAGTAATATTGATTCCTAATTGCAAAATGTGATCATAAAAATCAAATCACTTCTCTACAGTTGAACAGGAAGTAACAGAGCTCTCCAATGGGTATGTTATTTATCTGTCAGTATGAGT
>JAVQJX010047363.1:0-14088 GCA_036025115.1 Ambassis agassizii
ACAAAACCCAGTATCTGTTCACGGGTTTTTAATATTTGCGCTCGAACCCAAAATTAAAAAAAAAAAATATTTGTCTTCCCCCCCCCCGGTACCCCCCCCCCCCCCCCCCCACACACACACACACACACACATCCATCAGTCTGAAGAGCCATGAGAAGAGAATAGCTGGAAGACTAGCAGGAAGTGGGGCTTATCCTCCCTTGTCTACAGCGGAGGTAGATCAAAGTAGAAAAAGGAGGAGATTTTAAGACGGTGGGAGTCCACGCAGCGCCATGTTTTTGGAGGGGTGTCTGTATCTAGGCAGGGTCAGGCTTGTTTGAAGGCTCCTAGTGCTGCTTTGTTCCTCCTCCACCGTGGAGTGAACAAAGAGAGACGGGTTTGAATAGAAACTAGGTCATATCTGGCGAGGATCGGTCTGTAGCCCCCACCACCCCCCCCCCCCCCACCCCCCCGTCGCCCCGCCGTGGGGACCGCTGTGTGAGTGAGAGCATGTGCGTGCCATGTGTGATGCGCCATGTGAAGGAAAGAAAGAGCGAAAACGGCTGGTGAATGGTTTGCGGGTCAGGATTTGAGGTTTTCTAACTTTTTTTTTTTTTTTTTTGGGAATACATTTCACGCTTGTCAAAGCACACAGGCCAAAATAAATACACATTTCACTCTTAGGAATTTACATTTGCATGGGCAGCTCAGTGTGTTTCTGTGGTGCGGATAAGAAACAGACAGCAGACATGATTCAGCCGCTGCTCCCTGTCAGGCTCAGGGCTGTGCGCTGTGGTCTTCGGGGCAGGTGGAAACCCCCGCCCCCCCCCCCCCCCCCCCGCCCGTCTCACTCTTTGTGCCTTTGTGGTGGTTGTGTTAGTTCGTCCTGTTTGGCCTGTTGCCAGACAAGTGAATGACCCCACAGAAAACCCAAATCTTTCAACTCCACTACTTCCACCGCTTCCTGTCTTTGCTCGGCTGCAGGCAGGCAAAGGGAGGGATACTTCACTGACTGTACTGACACTGTACTCAGTTATTAATGCTAATACTGCACAGCCAAACCTGATAATAATACAATGAACCTGTGCTGCCTTAATGAGCTAATTAGGTTGTGTTATTTTGAGTGTGTGCTGATTTTGTCCGACTGCAGTGACACACACGCACAGTCTAGTCGTTATACAGTATGTGGCTTAAATATGCCTCCAGGGGTGTTAAAAATTGTAGTTCACCCTTCAGCCTGTAGGGGCTGAGGCTCAAAAAGACGCCCTGCCAACATGGCTTCTGTCTTCAGTGTGCAACATCCATGAGAACCATGAGGTGTCAAGAACAAAAGCAAAACCAGGACTTGACATCATAGGAAACGTATGTGCAGAACTCCTCTTAGGACCCTCTAAACTGCAGCCATGTTCCTGCTAATCAATGGCAGAACCAGCAGTTTTTAATTAAAGAGGAAAGAGGAGGAGGAGGAGGAGGCGAGCATGCTGTGATTTGTTTGCGAAGTTGTGTAGTTTTGCTTGTTAATGAATTTGTTTCCTGAATGAAGGGATGATAACGAGGCGCTAATGTTCAGGGAGGTGGGCGTGTACGCGCTCGTAGCATGATAATAGACCGATCAATAGGTCTGACAGACAGTATTGTTTTGTGTGGACACAACAAAGAAAAAAAGTTGTGCTTTGAGGTTTCGTCGAGAACAAGCCCTGAGAAGATTGTCTCACAGATTGTTTGGCCTTTACACGAAACTCAGATCTAACCTACATGATGATAGAGTGATCACGCCTCCATGTTGATTCCCCTCATTTCATCTCTCTTTTTGTAGAGTCTCACTTTGGATTGGTTGCTCCTGCTCATCACTAACTAGCGCTAGATGCTAGCTCTGCTGATGTTAGCGTCGAGCTCAGCCCCTTTTTCTGCCTGTAGCCGTCCTTTTCTACTGCACAGTAATCATTCTTGAAACTGTGTGTTTTTACCTGTATTGATTTGTAAACCGCTAGCAGCAGCAACACACACACACACACACACACACACACACACAGATTCAGGATGAATGGATGGATGTCTCCATAGATGGATTTGTCACTGACATGCCTGCCTTAAAGTGCCAGCTGGCCACCTCCTAAGTGATTTGATTTGATGTCCGTGTGCCCATTAACGCCTCCGTGTTTCTCCACGCTTTCTGTATGTAATTAGCTTATCGTCTGAGGCTTTGGCAGCAGCTGAAGTCGGTGGTTCCCTCCCCGCCTCCTCAGCACCACCAGGGATTGGTGGCCGCAGCACCCCATCCTCCTGAACCTTGTTTAGACACCGAGTCCTCCCCCACCTCCCTCTGAGCTCCTATGCTCTTAAGGGATTGACAAAATAAACCTCTTTTCCTCACTTCTCAGGAGAGGATAGAGTGTTTATTTTCTTTAAAGAATGTGGCAAACCATATGACTTAAAGCCTGTTTTTCACATAAACATATTGGTTTTTCTCTGCAGCTTTTCTGTTGTTCTGCTTATTTTAAAAATCCCAGAGAAAAACACGACCACACAGTCAGTATCACCACAAACAAAGTTATTCTGAGTGGAGTTTCACTGCAATATTTTTTACTCATATCTCCTTAAAAATGGGGGAAGCTGAGTCTGATGCGGCTTTTTTCTCGTTCCAACGTGGCTCAATCTGCTCTGTGGGATTGTGTGCGAAGCCAGATTGTTGTTTTCTTTCTCATGAGATGTGTGTCACCACAGCGGGGAAGACGTGATGGTGGCCCTGGATGTGTTTGCGTCTGTGGTTTTATACCACGGAGCCGGTCGGCTGCCCCCGCGCTCACTCACCGTCTGATTAGAAGGACCACCGTTTCACACAGTCAGCTGGATCCTCCCTTTTTCTTTCACAACTTCCAAGCTGTTAAGTAAGTCCTCGCAAAAAAAAAACAAAACATGTGCTTCATCAAGTCAATAATGAAACCAGTAATTCCCTGAGATTACAAACTGGATCAGTCACTCCCTTAAAAATAAGCTGTCTGCTAGTACGGGGAAACCCTTCAGAGGAGTCGCTCTGAGGACGCCTGTAGCTGAAATGACACAACTGGTTTGCAAATGTATGCGGACAGATTCTCAAAAAAAAAAACAAAAGGAAACAGCTGAGTGGAGGCCAGAGTCTGTCTGCCTTCAGCCTGCTGTGTGGTCTTTGTGTTCGCTGGCAGTGCCTGAAGGAGGAGGAGGAGGAAGGAAGACAAACCACTGGAACCACTCACAGGTCCTGGGGGGACAGCAGAGACACCAGTAAAGATGGAGGAGAGCGTTAATGCCACCATGATGTGTGATGGATTGGTAGCAGTAGCAGTGTATTTCCACTGAAACAGGAAGTGCCTGAGACTTTCACGATGACACTAAATGAAAGAAACGAATCTAGCGGTGAGCACAACAAACAGACGTAGAAGCTCGAAGGGCTCACGATGGATTGTGTTGTAGACGGAGAGTCGCTCTTTGTTGTGGAGTAGAACACAGAGCAAACGTGCTTCGGCCTTGTTGTATGTTTACTGACTTGTGCAACAGGCTGAGGATCAGCAGTGTTACGTTCTGCGCCGTGTGGTCGACTCCTGACTGCACTTTGTACACAAAGTTTTCATCAGCTGCTGTTTTAAAGTGGTGACACATGAAGGACAGACTGGAAGCACACACAGAGCCACAACAACCTGCTAATTGTATGTTTTGCAGACACAATTTCCAATTAAGCTTCTGAAGTTGGTGCATGTTTATTTTTTAGAAGCTGTGTGGTGTCCCTCTGCTGTCTGCTGCACCCCGTCATCTGCAGCTCTGCCCAGGTCTTATTCTGAAAAGGAGGCCCCTGCTTGTTTTCCACTGCATACTTGACATTCCTGCCTCTGTGCCTACACACACACACACACACACACACACTGAGGCAACAGGCAGGCTAAGTCAATGAAGTTCTGCTGGACATTTCAGTAATCTAATATTAAACATGAGCAAATAGTTAACATGGGAGTCTGCCTGCGTTGTTTCGACTTCTCTTCTGTCTGGCTCTTATAGTTTCACTCTGTCTCTGTTGCTTCCTCTTCTGCTCTGCTGTTTAGATGGGATTTCGGTGGTGGTGGTGTCTTTCCTCCCTACATCCATCCATCCTGATTCGTGCCTCTGTGATACAACAGGAGGATTAAACACTCAGGTTAAGCAGAATATTAGGTGCAGCCTGCCATCGTTTGTAAATCTGCTCATCATGTGTGGGTTAAAGGTGAGACAGGGAGTGCTCACTTATGTATTTCACTATTTTTTTTCTTTTTACACCCACACACTGCTGCTTCAAAACCATTAGATTTATAACAGGGAAACGAACCTTTTTCAACCTTTCTGTGCAGGTTTTGCAAGTTGCTGCATTGCTTTGTTGACAGTATGAAGCTGGTCTATACAGCAGCCGACTCTTCTTCTTCATGTTGATGTTCTGTATGTATCAGCTGCTTCAAACATACATTCAAAGACACCATTATCTGTCAAATCCAGTATTAATAATGGGATCATTGCTCGTTTCATCACTGTGCAACTATGAGTGGGTGTGTGAGAAGCAGCACAGCAGAAACAGAAAATTATCATTGAAACAAAGTGCAGTTCACCCTGCAGCCTCTAGGGGTGCACAATAAGTCAGCTCCCATAGACTTCCATGTTAAAATGTTTGGTATGAAAACAGTTGTGGTCTCTATGATGAGTTCCCTTTTTGTAATCTAAAAAAAAAAACATATCTAAAATTTAAAATGCTAATACTGCACAACCAAAATAACAGCCTGAGGCTCAAAATGGAAGTCTATAGTCTGCATTTAATGTAAATGTAGTGACCATCAGTGGAAAAAAAATCTGCACACTCATGCTGAACACACTGTGGTGAGTAGGAGTTAGCTGCTAGCCAGACATCTTGAATTGTGAGAGCATCTGTTGAAGAGTCAAACGGTGACCCTAAGATCAGATAGATAACCAGTTTTTTTTTATGTTTTGTGAGTCCAAGCTATCATATTATTGCAGATAGAGATGCTTCACGCACATGGTTTCCTCATTCTCTGCCGATAGAAGCTGACCTTTTGCATTTCATCGATGAGGAAGTGCTGCTTCCAAAAGAGCTGCTGACTTATTTTGATTGTAGTTTCCTTCTTACCATCTGACCGTCCAGTTTTCCATGCTTTAAAAAAAAAAAAAAACCCACATACATTTGTTTATTAATCAGCATCACATGACTCCTGGACTCTTCCTTTCTACCCTGCTGCTCGTCTCTCTAACATAGCAGCGAATGCATCACATATTTAATTTGCTCGCCGCCGCTCCTCCTCTCTCGCCCGTCGCTCACTGTCCCTCTCTCTGGACCTGCCTCACTGCTGTAGCTCAGACGGGGACAGCATGTACCCAGAGAAGGTAAGCGTGCGTTCCCTGCCTGGCCTGTTTTTTAAATAACACAGGTGACTTATTTTTTCCTTCTGCGGTGTGAATTCTCTCAGCATTTTCACCTTGAAACATTCAGACTGACAGCGCCAACTGCTGCGTGTACTGTTTGATACAGCGTTAGGCACGTGTGGGTGTTCTTGAGTGGGATTTATTTAGCAAAGAACTTGACACCCCCACCCCTCTCTCCTCTCCTTCCTTGCTGTGTTATCCACAGAGGTCTCCTGTGTTTGCATACAAGTGATGATGCCCAGGGCGCTGGACTCTCTCACTTCACCGTTACATAACTGACGCTGGCTGTGTCCAGAGCCTTTTAAACAGCTGCTAGTCATTTTTCCCCTCAGCGGCCTCCTGCTTTGGATGAGTGGGCAGGTCAAGCTTTGCTTGCACTCACCCTGCTGAGGAACTCTTTTCCCTCTTGGAGCTGTCTGCCTTTCCAAAATATCATCTTACGCAAAGCTTGATTAGCTGCCCTTTTGGGTTGTTGTAACAGTAACATCAGTGCAGATCAGAAACGCTGTCCTCCTCTGCAAAGGTGCAGCTGGCTGTCAGCCTGTGTGGGAGAGGACTGGTGGATGCATCGAAGCGTAGGAGTCTTGAGGTATTGTCTCTGTCATGTTGCCGCTGCTGTCGTTAATTACTGGCTGCGGCTGCCAACGAGACAAAAGATGAGCTGCGAATCGATCTGTTTTTTTTTTCTCCTCTCGGAGGTCATTTAGTGTTAAAGAGACAATTTAGAACGAGTCGTCTCACAGGTGGAGGGGAGTTCCAGCTCACACCGTGGACAGATGATGAACATCATCTCTTTTTCTATAACAAATGGCACCTCTGGTCCGACTAATGCCTCCCACACATCAGAAAGACTTTGAAAGTTCACACCTGCTCACATCTAGAGACAAGAGTTTTTAGTCACATACTGAGATTTTTCCAAAGGGTCACTACAGTTTTTTTCCCATCATGCTCTTAGTTCTTTTCCTTTTCCACTCTGCCATGATATGTTGGATCTACGACGTTTTTGGTTCTTGTTGGTCCGTTTTTGTTATTCTTGTTCTGACTGTGTGCTTTCCTGTTTCCTGTTTGTCAGAGCTCATCTATTGGTTGTTGATTGGTCACAGTAAAACTCAGATTTACTTAAGACAGTTTTTAGTGTGGGACTTTGAACATTTTTGGCATTAATGTCCTCAGGTTTCAGCTGATCCTGATAAAAACACGGGCTTGATTAATCAGTCTATCTCTAGCGGAGGATTTGCTGCTCCTAAACTCGCTGAATTAAGGTTCCAGAAACTCTGTGTTTTTGTGCTCAGAACTTTCCACCAGCAGCTGTCACTGAACAGAGATGCTACAGAGAGAAACAAAGGGCACTCAGACAGAGTGCACACTGTACCACTGTGGATCAGTCTGGATCCTTCTGCCGGCTTTACAGCCCTGTGTGTACCCAAACAGTCATTTCAAACAGCAAATCCAATCAGCATCAACAAACGGCCTATAATTGCGCTCAGCTCAGCGGGGAGCCTCCCGACCACACTGTGCCCTTTGGGGATACAGTATGTGTCTCTGTACGTTTCCTCAAAGCCTGCCAGGAATAGCTCAGTGATAAAACACTAGATGGGTGGGGTGAGGGGGGGGGGGCATATCTCTACCAGTACATGGAAGGAAACTTCCAAGGCCAGCAGCCTTTCAGTGCCCTTGTGTGTGATTGGCAGACAGTGGCGCTCCGCGTGTGTCCATTAATGAAATGGATATGCCAGCGGTAACGGATGTCTCCGTGCTCGGATGACTCTGCAGCACCGTTGGCTGCTTTGATCACCTCTGTTGTATAGCTGATTGACAGCTGGCTGATTATTCTGTCAAGGAGGATTTACAGACTTTCAGTCATAAATATAAAGGCCAACTGAGAGGACCAAGGGCAAACCTATGAAATCATTTCCCTTTATTGAGTCTGCTTAACAAAGCTGTTTTATTTCTCTCTCCTCGTTCTGACTTGTTTTTCCTCCTCTCTGCTGTTACGGACCTTGGTCAGGTCAGCATTATCTATTATAGAAGCAAAACAAACTTGTCTGGTAGTTTTCCGGCCTTGTGTGACTCTGTTAGTTCTTTTAAAGCTTTAACATGTGAGAAAACGATACGATAATTATCGCGATATAATTTTTTTCAATGCAACTTTCACAAGAGTTCAATAATTCTCAATATCAATGTGTATACACTGTGCATGGGAAGCTGCGAGTGAAAACCAACAGGTATGCATCACAACTGATACAGGTGTAAACATGGTAAAAAAAAACACTTAGGACTTGTGTTTTATAATATTAAGGTTGAGCAAATGAGCAAATGTGAAATACATCTGGATATGACATATCGTGTTAATTATCGATATCGACTGATTTGGAAAAAAAATTATTGATAACTTTTTTTGCCACAACGCCCAGCCCTTCTTTAACACCTCTCCACCACCATGAAATCAGGCGTAAAACCCTGTTCACGTGGAGACAAGTTCAGGTGTATCCGCAAAAAAACATTTGAAAGTGTGAAAGCGCTTTGAAACTGGGTTTTCCACCAGGATAGATTTCCAAAACAGTTCTCACATGTTTCCGTGGTTACACCCAAGATGCATCTTTTCTGAAACTGACAACAAGAAACTACTGAAAACTGTTTTTGTTTTTACAGCAGAATGTTCTGCTACTACTGCAAACAGCAAGTGGACACGGAGAACCACACGCACCACATATTTTTACATCCATCTTATTCTGGTTACATGAGTTTTTTTGTGCACATCCCCAATTCCCCAAGTCTTCTTTTCTGTTTTCTGTCACTCATAGGCCTGGTATATGTACTACAGTGTTTTCAGTGATTTTGTGTGGATATGTAAACATTTATTGAAACAATGCCGTCTTTACAGACAACGTTTTTGAAACCAAAACCACTTTGTCTCTGTGTGCACCTCTATAGAAACATCATGGTCATGGTATCAAGGTGCGAGGACACAATCATGGCATCTTAGTCCTGCTGTGGCGTTTTTAGTTTTAGTTTTTTTTTTTTACAGATTTTTTTTGGTGCAAACTATTTTTAGCATTTCTTTTAAAGCACAAAAAACGAGCAGTCTCACAGAGATGGTCTTGGATTTCATACACAGACATGGTCGCCATGGGGAACAAGACAGAGTTTGTCTCTGATGGAGACTTTTTCTGAACCAGACATCTGACAGCGGAGCTCATTTGACCTGCTCACCATCTGCTCAGAACGACATACCTCATTAATACTTGTTTCCCCTCATTTCCCTGATATAAGTGCATTTCAGCCTGAATGACCAGAACTAATGATTTTTTGTTATTAATTCTAGTCTGAACTGAAATGATATTATCAAGATTTATAAAGAAGAGGACAGGGGTCAATCATCTGAGTACACTGGATTTACTGTTGTACTTTTCCGTACCACAGTCTGCTGTTTGGGTGCATGAGGGAATAAACCTGTGTATAGTACATGTATGTATAGTGAACAGTGTGTGTGTGTGTGTGTGTGTGTGTGTGTGTGTGTGTTGTTTTGCATGGATTAAAGCCAAACCAAGCCAGAGTGCCATAATCATGTGAAAAGTGTTGTAGGCTTCACTGGGTAAGCTTCATGCACCAGCGGCCGTGGGGACAGAGGGGCTTCCAGGTCAGTCCAAGCCTGGACAGACACCCCCCCCCCCCCCCTGCAAATACTAGAATGCAATCTTCTTACATATCTGGATTAAGGGGTTGTGTACAGTACATTCCTGGGTTAAACCCTAACCCCACCCCCAAACCCCTGTTCATCCCACACCAACATGTCCCAACATTTCTCATCTTGTGGAACAATGTGTTTATCTGTTATTGCTGGTTATAGAAGGGTCTATCAGACTCTTAAGTTCCATGTCGCCATTGTTGGTTAACTCACGAATTTATTCTCCTTTCTCGTGTCCCCCTTTGGACAGACCATGGTGGTAATTGAAGGGCGAGTAATCTGCCTTTCTTAGGGTTGTAGGGGGCTCTGTGACCAGGGCCAGGACCCCCTCCCTGTGATCAGTAGAGAGGTTTGTTGTTGATCTGCCAGCCAATCCCCAGGCTCCTGAGCCCCCTATTGATCTAAAATGAGTGGGTGTTTGCAACCATGGTGACATATTCAAATGAGGCGGGTGTGTTAAGCACGCTCTGTTTGAAACGATGTCAACGAGAAGCCAAAGATCCTTAATTTAGAGGCTAATTAAAGGGGATCCAATAACAGTGAGATCTCTGTCAGAATAAATTTGCATCTGGATTCATCGTTTGACGTGTAATCAAAATAGGTCAATATCTATAAGCTTCTTGGAAAAAACTGCTTTAAAATGAAAGCAAACCAAAGAATCTGAATATGTGTGAAGCCACCATGTAGCAGCATGTCTCACAAGACCTGCAGTTCCTCATACAGCCACTAGAGACAGGCTCCAAACTGGAGTTAATCCCCATAAACCTCCATGTGAAAATGTCCAGCAGCAACCTGCATGTTTCCAGCCATGAGAAGGTTTTAGCCTCTCAAATGTTTGAAGGTTGCTCCTCCAAGCAGCCTCTCTCCACCCTTTTGAACTCCCCACACCTTGTTGTGTTACTCTGAAGTGATGACAAACTCAGCGTATTCCCATTAACATTTAAATCATTCTGTGTCCACTCCCTGATTCCTGTCCTGAGCAGGCAGGAGCCTCGTCCTATTGGTTTGTCATGGTCACCTTTGTTCGACTGAAACAAACCCAGTGACCCTGATTCGAGCTCCAGATCCCTGTCAGCCCTGCTCAGCAGGAGAGGACCACCTCATGGCTCAAGGTTACCACCACCACCAGCACCAGCACCACCCCACCTCCCCCTTAGTCCTGGTGCACACTCTGTCAATGGTCCACTGAAGGCTTGGCGGGCAGAGCTGCCTTTACGTGCCATTGCTGTCTCAACCAAAACAAAGGCACCATTCTCGTTAATGTGGCAATACATGCCCAGTGGAAATTGAATTGCTTTCTACAGAAGAAGCTCTGTGACGATCAATTACCCCACCAAGGACCCCTTTATGGGTCAACCAGGGGACAAAGGAGAGCAGGTTCATGTGAAACTAAGCTTCAGTGATTTTACTTTCCAAAACCAGACCATCAGGTCTGAGCTGTGAGATGAGGTGGTGGTACGTGGCGGCAGGTGGGCGTCACATCATCAAGAATACCTTGGACATAGTCAGGAGGTGGCAGGCGGTCATGTTTTCAGCTGATGATGCAAGACCACTCAGCATGTGACTGAGGCCGTATAGATGACAAGGCAGCCCTCTCTCTCTCTCTGACAGCGACTGTACACAACAATGGCTTTTATAGTGGCTGCTCTCCTACTGGAACTTTTCTCTGCATGGATATACAGAGAGGGACGGGGGCACCCGGAGGGGAGGGCCGGGCTGTGGGCAGAGTGACCCATGACCTGGGACACAATGCATCTTTCTGTCACTGCATCTCCAACCCCCAACACACACATAGCTCAACACCCTGAGTCATGATATGTGGGCCAATGTGGGGAGATTTAAACATGTGCTTTGTGTGTGTGTGTGTGTGTGTGTGTGTGTGTGTGTGTGTGTGTGTGTGTGTGTGTAGCCCAGTAGCCCACTTTCCCTGGCAGCAGTCATTGTTAATCTGCAGTGATTGAAGTTAGCAGAGCTTGGAGCAGCGCTGACTACTTTTTTAACAATACAAACATTTAAACCAAACATCCTGATTCATGAATAAAACAGAGGGAGTTCTAATCAATACATTGACCCGCAGTATCATTAGCAGCGAGGTCACAGATGTTAACAAATGATCGACTGTGAGAATTTGTGGAGCGGACACAATCGAGGGTGAAAACCTGCTAAAAAAAAAAAAAGGTAAAAACACACACACAGGAGAAGCTGAATGAAAAGTGGTTTGCCAAAGAGTATCAGTGAAGTAGACGGTTCACTCCTCTGACTGTGTGAGTTGTTTACACGGCTGAATGGCGGCTCTGAATGCAACAATCGACGTGTAGAGGACCGTTATCTCACATGGAGCGCGCGTCATTCTGTTCACCGCTGTTATTACTTATTGGAAACGTTTTATGTGACTTATAATACAATTCAAACATTATTTTATACATAGATGAAGCGGAAATAAGGATAATGAGGATGTTCCGGGTGAATAGAGGAGCTGCCTCTCTCTCCCCCACTGTCCCGTTATTTTGACACATCCCAGCTTTGGCTAAAACTGATTTAAATACCATTTAGGATACCGTTTTGAAAGTATCGATTTGGCACTGGTCCCTGCTGTCAGCCCAGATGCGCTGTTGCTGTCTGCCGCCTCCAGCTTTACCCACCATCACCTGTTTCTCTGTCCTCCCTCATTACACTGTGTAATATCGCCGCTGCTGCGACTTTTATCATAATTCTGCCTGATGATAACATGCAGAACTGCTGTTGTTTTTTTAATGATGAGATGCTACCCACATAGCAACAAGGCTTTTTCTGATATTTGTCTAAATGAACATGTGTGGAGTAGCTTGTTCAGAAGCAGATATTTCCTGTCTGTGACTGTGTGTTGTGTTTACCACACACTGCTGGTTTCATCTGAGAGGAGGAAGTTTCCATTTCCCTTGTGGCTGTCGCCTGTTGAAGTGGTTCACCTTCCACTGTGGATTCATTTCTCAAGAGCGTGATAGCGACCTCAGTAATGCGCTCACGTGCACGCTCTCACACCTCTGTAGCACTCCACAGAGGGTTACAGGGTGATGTTGAAGGAGGAAGAGAGGGAGATGTGTGTGGCATTATGCCACCTGAACCTCCAGGTCGGCGGGGTGGCGTTTATCTGGGTCACATTCTGGAGATGAGGATCATTAGAAACCATCTAATACATATGCATGGTGCACACAATCACACTGACACTGTGTGTGCACCTAAAGCTGGAATGGCATTGTGAGATAAAAGCACTCCTCTCTGCGTGTTTGATTTTCAATTAACCTGATTCAATAGGGTTAATACCCTGATGCGCCGCAACCTGCGTGCTCTGCGGCTCCAAGGCGCTCCTACCACTAATGAGTCATCATGTGTTTGAGCACAGACAGACTGCAGCGAGTTTCCTCTGATGGAACAAAGCACAAACTAGAACATGAATATGTTGAAGCACTGACTGTAAAGATGACGTGATATCAGACAGATCAATATAATGGCACATGCAAATAGTGACGCTAATCGTGTTAGCATGCTAATATGCTGCTGTTAGCAGTGTGAAATGCACACAAAAAGAGGATTATCACCGCATTGTGTTGATATAAACTGCACAATTATTTCAATATATTACAGTCGTAATCTGTGTCACCTGATCCTTACCCGTGTGTGTGTGTGTGTGTGTGTGTGTGTGTGTGTGTGTGTGTGTGTGTGTGTGTGTGTGTAAACCACCACACAACTTCAGGTTTTAACTGGCTTCCCTAATCCACAGCATGCTCCACATTATCGGATGTAATCATCAGCTGAAATTCCATTATGGAAACAATAACACTTTTAATTAATTAATTAATTTTAATTAGGACACAATTATATTATTAATATGACAAAATAAGCCTGGCTCATCCTGCTCTCAGTGAAAGTGTTTCACACCTTTTCCGGGTTTCTTCCCACACCTTGTCACCTGGCTCGTCATCGCCGAGTCGTGACGTCCTCTGGACAGACAGCTCCTCCCTCCAGTCTGCCAACCGGCCCGACTAACGAGGTGAGATAATGGCTCTAATCTGTCATCATCCGCGTCTATTCTGGCTGACCTTTCTATTGACGGCCTGGGAGGAAGCAGTGAACGGGGCATCGGGATCATCTGTGATCACTTTGTGTGCGCAAACAGCTGGCGTCGGATTCATCACAAAATCTCGATAATCTTCTTCCAGCGGCCAACAAATAAAAAAAAACACTTTGCAGCTGTTTGTAAAACTGGGGTTTTGTTGTGTTGCTGAAGTTTTTTTTTTTTTTTGGGTTACATTCAGAGCAAGCTGTCTGTCGCTGTAAGTGGAGCGTGTGAACCACAGACTTTATGACCCCTGGATCATGACCTCTGACCTCTAATGGCCTCTTTGAGCACGGCCACCCGTCAGGCAGTCCACTCTGTCTTTCTTCCCCTTCATCTGTGTCTGTATTTTCTGTCACTCCAACTCTTTTCTCTCTCTCTCTCTCTGAGAAGCTCAGGTCATTCAGCTAATGAGTCCTCCTATTTACGACGAGCACCTCGGCTCTAAATAGATCTCTTAAGATCCTTTAATCGGCCGCTGAGGCCTCTCCTGTTCTGTGTGACGACGATGTTACTGTAGCTTCTACCTGACACCTGCCTCTTCTGGACCACCCTCTCCAGTTCCTCTCTTTTTCTTTGGATCATGTTTTCATACTTGAGGAGTCCACATTATATTGTGAGTAGCTTTTGTTGTGTGACTGAAGGATCAGTGAATGTGTCCGGATGTGTTAAGGCTTAGTCTACTTGGCTGAGGGCAGAATTGGAGCAGGTGTTACTGGGTCTTGGTTCCTGTCATGGTGTCTGATAATGGCTGCACTGTGTTTGAATTTTAACTCTTTATTTTATGACTTTAATGTAAAAAGTAGGCTCTTCTTCATGGAGTTGCAGAGCTTTACTTCTGCACTTTTTTGATTTTTTTATTATGGCTGCAATGTACATGTTAAGCCACTTA
>JAVQJX010047381.1:0-15456 GCA_036025115.1 Ambassis agassizii
ACCCATTTCTAAACTACCACACCCTCAGCTAAACGGCCAAATTACAGGATGATGACGATTACACACACACACACACACACACACACACACACACACACACACACACACACAACAAAAGATAAGTTATACCTTAAAAGCTATAAATTTGTTATGAAAAAAGAAAAATCACTTACAGCTGTTTTTGACCTCAGTTCTGAGGCAGTTCCACACTTTGATGAATGTCTTCACTCTCTCAGCAAGGATCTTCTTCTGGTATCCTGATGAGCATGACACAGTTAGTTTAGTGTTCATGATGTTACATTTGATGGTAACACACTCAAGGAAAGGTTTGTTTACCTGCTGGTATCTGCTCCAACATCTGTGTAATAGTCAGCGTAGAGTCTGGCATCAGAGGAAACGCCCTCAGCAGGTCTGACTGCAATGCAGCCAGCTCAGGCAGGTGATGTAGCTGGCGCACACAGTGCATCTGGGACAGACACACAAAATAAGAATTACTATACAAGGCTACATAAGGTAAATCTATGACTTACAGGAAACCTTTAACAGAGAAAGACCCCAAACAGGTTGATATGAGATTTGGTATGACATGTTTCGTGATACCTTTTTTAGGAACAAGCTGAGCAGAGGTACAGAGGTGTGTCCCTGCATTTCATCCACCAACTGAGAGAAGCGTTCCACCGTCATGGTCTCGGGTAGCTTCCAGAAGGAGGAGCAATCTGTCGGGCAGTTCGAGGGTAGAGACAACGATTTCCCAGGATCCCCGTAGAGGACATTCATCAAGGGGCTTCCGACAAGTCCATCATCAGCACGGATTTTCTCCTGAGCTTCACGTAGACTCTTCTGCAAATTCTGAGAAGGGAGAAACAGAAATTAAAAAAAAAAGTCACGTATTATGAGTTGTGTTTCCAGTAATAAAAATGCTGCTTTAAAAAAATCATACTTGAAGGACTGGGTTGATGGCATTATCACAAACGACCCTCTCCCACTGCTGCCGTCCCTGTCTGGAGGACAGATCGGATCTTGCACCCTGGAAACCTTCAACGTCCAACCAAGTTAATGTCACATGCTGTCAACAAAAAAAGGTAAGCTGAGATTCACAAACTCACCTGCAGTGAATCCTGTAAGGATCAAATGCACAATAACCGCTGTGTCGTCCATATTCTGATCCAGAGTCTTCCCTAACATCTTTATGTCCTTTTCAAGGTGATTCCACAGGAAGTGGGACACATCATGGGGCCTGGGGTGGATCATGTCTCCAACACTCTATAATGTTATAAATAAAACGCAAGAATGTATCAGTGTAACAATCCTTCACAGAGCTATGTGAAATAATCAGATCTGGGTGAAGTCTCACTCTTGGATTTTTTGTGGTGCCCTGTAGCATTGCGAGGTGTGTTAGCAGCCTCAGGATGCAGGACTGAGCGTAAGTCATCTGTCTTTCAGGTGCTTCAGACCTCCGGTGAGCTTCTCCCAGTATGTGTCCTGTCCGAGTGTGATCTCTGACATTTTATGGAGACTTAGTTGAGCAAAATGTTTTCTTGTTTTAAATTACTACAAAAAAAGATAACTTTAATAAAGTGCTACCTCTGTCCTGCATGTTCAGAAAAACCTTGTACTGGGACATGTCTTTCTCCACCAACTGGAACCCCACAGTCAGGGCATAATGACATTACCACTGGTTTTCCACACTATGGGACAAAATACATTATATGCTATATATACTTTTTTCTTTAGTGTCTGTGTGTGGTGTTAAGAAAGGACATACCTCTCCAACAAAGCATACATGTCCATTGGCGCACGCTAAAAATGATAAAAAAGAAACCAGACAGTCAGAGATATGATGATGATTACAAAAATAACACACCTCAAATGACCAAAAAAAACACGTACTGTACATCTTGAGTCTCTGTTCTTTCATCAACCATTGTCTGGCTTCATTTGTGTGATCATCCGGCATGGTCGGCAGAAAGAAGTTCTAGGGAGGAAGTTAAATGAATGTCAGTGGAAAAGAGTTGGTGTCCACGCTCTTATAACATTAGCAAATCTTACTGTGACGTTCTCAGGCTGGAAGGCAATCTGGTGAAGAGGAACCAGCAGGGAAATCCCACTGAGGAGAACGGAGTCCAAGTGGACCAGCAGATCCAGGAGCATTTGCCTCTGAGGCGACAGGTCCCGGCTTAGGTGGATACCCGGTCCACCGATCTGATTGGACAGAAGTGAATTGCAGAACTCTCGGACCTCCCTGGATGTGACGTGCCTGAGGAGGTCTCCCAGTTTTGCTGTCTCCTGTGAGTTTATACAGAATATTTTACCATCACTTCCCTTAGGTTGAATGTATGTAATGACATAACACCCACCTGTGGTGATGGATGTATGCTGCGGTCAGGTGACTTGTAGCGGAAAGTGACGTATCGGAACAAGGCCAGAGCCAGGAGGCCGATTTTAGGACCTTTCAGCTTCTGCAAAGAAAACAGACAGTCAAGTTACAGACAAGTCAGACTAAAATAAAATGACATTATGTTGTGTTGACAGCTCTTGTGCAACAATGTGTACTGTAGTCCTCATGAGAATTCCTGTGATGTCCCACCTGTAGTTCTTTCAAAAAGGTGTCAGATCTGTCCTCGACTAGAACCTGTGCCACTGCATTTTTCAAGGCTCGGTATGACTGGCCACAGCAGAGGAACTGGTCCACGTTAGTAGGAGTCATTCTCTTTGAGGAAAAAAAAGGGGTTTTGTGAATATTGCAGGGTTGACAAGTTGACAAGTAGTCTATGATTCAGTACCTGAAGTCGAATCAGATCAGCAGGAAAGATCCATCTCCAGGCCGGGTTGTTTATCAGGGACAGTATGCAATCCATGCTGGAGTGCTTATAGAGGGCTCGAAGCAGGTAAACCTTGAACCAATCGTTACCACAATACTCACACACCGCCCTGACCTGCAGCAGGTACTGATCAGCCCGCATCTCTGTGCCTTCATGTCACAGGGAACAAAAACAACTGAAATAAATCTGTACAGCTATGATTTATCTGCGATTGAAGTCTGGCACACCTGGAATTGTGGCTTCCTCCAACATCTGGGCGGCAGTGTTCAGACATATTCTCAGCCTGGCTAAGTTGAGGAGGAATTCTGCAGGGTCTTCTTGTCTGTCTGGAGTCTGTTTCCTGGCCATCCTGCCGAGGAATCTGATCTCTGCTTGCTGTTCATCACACTGCTCCGCTCCTCTCACTTTTGTGCACAACAAAGAGTCCTGCAAAGTAGAAAATTAGTTTTGAAAGGAGAATATGATTACCCTGAACAAGTATGAGCTATATTGGGAGACTGGTATATTTTACCTGGAAGCAATTGACAAACAGCAGATAGAGTTCAGTGAAGTCTTCTCTGCTGAGAAGGTTCTCCTCCAGATTCTTCAGATAGTCCTGAATGTGAGCCTTTGCCTCGTCAAAACTGATACGACACAGTACATTTAGACAACAGTGTCCTACTGTAGCCAACACAGCTTTGGACACTCTGAGTCAAATTTGATATTTTATATATGCCCCTCTCACCTGTGCTGCAGCAGCAGTTTGGGCAGCACAGATCGAACAACCGGACTGTTATCCACGCATTCAAGGAATGGGGTGAGCTCTCTGGTCTTGTACACGTCTCCTGTAACACACAAGAGAACAGCAAGAAGTGATGCCTCATTAGCACTGTATCAAGATATTAATAAATTAACAAGGGATTTGTGATTTCTGACCATTTGCAGAGACAAGTAAAGAGAAGAGCAGCTCCACCACACCGTCTCTGGGCTCCTGCCCTTCTGACAGACAGAACCTGGACACCACCTCCAGGAAGAAAGAGTTACAGCAGCGTCTGATGTCTGCCAGTTGCTGAAGTGCTGCCCTGAAACATAAAGATTTACAAAAGACAGAAACAGTTATAACATCATACAACGTTTATAGCTATCTAAAAAAAAGCAATGTTGCTTACTCGACAATGGGAGAAACAGTTGGGTTGAAGTCAGGTGGCAAGTCTTCCCTGCATTTAGGACATGCGCGGCTGTGTTCTTGAATGCAGCGCTGGAGACAAGGCAGGCAGAAGACATGCTGGCACGGAAGAAGTGATGGCTTTTTGAGTTCGGAGAGGCAAATAGCGCAAGAAATGCCAAACCTTTACAGCGATAGATTAAAAAAAAAAAAAACACACAATCAACATCAAGAATTGTATTGAATTTAACAATTTTGGTGCTTTAGATACCTCAGATCTCTGCTGATACATTCATCGTGGAAAGAATTGAGGATACGGATCAGCTGCTGTAGTGAGTCCACACTTCTTATGTCAGGGGACTCCTGCATCAGCTGTCAGAAAAGTGAACCTTTTAATGGGTCTCCTCACGTTTTTATGCAAATCTTGTTAAGTTCCCTGTTCTTTCTCTTTGGGTATTTCATTTTGAATGGATATGTTGCAGTTTAGGAAGGTAAAAAAAACAATGTCTTCCTTACATTTAAGTGAAGGTTGCAGTGTTTGAGGGCCAGTTCTTTCAATTTCAAGTCATCCTGTTTCACTTTATACATGATGTTCTGGATGAAAGATGCGACCACCAACATCCCATACCACAGACATCTAAAAGGGCAGGTGAGATGATAAATAGGGCAAAAAAAAATGAAAACAATTTTTTTTTGTTTTAACATCAAGACAGACTCACCTGATGGAGTCCAGATGTTGCAGACAGCCAGGGTTACAGAGAGTACTGTACTTCTGTGCAAATGCTCTGTCTAGACACGGTTGCAGTAACTCCACTCTAGAGACAAAGGACTGGCACTCATGCAGAGACGTCACAGTCAGAAGTTTGGTCTTTTCCACACAGATGCCGAGAGCTAAAATGTCCTCCACCTGCCCAGGAAATCATGTGAATGATCATAAGTCTAACCTTTATATTTACAGTGCAAGCGCTTCACTTCAGGTTGTTCTCACCATTTCTTGCATGTCCCTCTTCGCCCCCTGTTGGAAGACATCGTTGGCTAGTTCCGGCTGCAGCAGAAATATGTGGTAAAGAGTGTCCAGTCTGGGTGCGAAATGTTTCGCAGCTGCCATTATCCAAGCAGGAGAGAGATCACTGAGTGTGCCTGTGGATGCCTGAAGTTCAGCCACGCAACCCAGCATAGCCCTGGTAAACACCTGTATGTGACATGTATTGTGAGGTTTTATATCGTTTCCAAACAAAAGTGACCACATCATCTTATTATCCTGAACCTCGAGGTCTGATTGTACTTGTAAATACATTGTCTGCTTCTAGTATTTATACCTTGAGCTCATCTTTCGTCTTGATCTCCATAGAAAGCAGCAGAAAGTCTTGCAGATAGCGAACGCCGAACTCTTCCCGCTCCTCGTCTTTGAGTTTTTGGATGTGACCACCCAGCCTGCTGTTGTTGAAAGTGCTCACAAACTGGAGAATCCTCTCTGTGGCGCCTTGTTTTGTTACTAAACAGTTAATGTGAAAAAAAATTTAATCAACCGAATTTTAAATCGACTTCATGATTTGATGTTTTAATAACTAACCTGGCATAAATTCAGATTCTTCCCACAGGATTTCAAGGTGCATTGTGATGAGCCAGCTGAACGGAGCTGAGCAAGGCTGTTCTTCACCATCCAGCATGAAGTAATGCTGCACAGGCACCTCCTGGTCTGACTCGCTGAAAGTATAAAGAAAAAAAACAAAGAAAAAATAAATGATTCCCTTTGTTCATTATGTTTTCAAACTGCAAAAAAAAATGAAATTCACTTTACCTTGATTTTTGATGGAGTGTTACTTGTAGAATCTGTGAATCTACCATGATGTCCAACCACAGCTGTATCATGCCCTGGCTGAGCCTATCGTCAGCGAGCAGGTCTAGATTTGCGTACCTGTCCATGATCTCCAACGCGCTGGCTAAGAGCGGTGTTACGGTGGACTGAAGACAGCGCCACAGTGTATGTCTGTAACAGGGATATATAGCCATTATAAAGCCATCCACGAAAGCATCACCATCAGTTTTTACATCAGATTTTACCTCATGGTCCCTCCTTCTTGAAGAGCCTGCCGTTTTTTAGCCTCTATGTTCACCCACTCTTTAGGAGCTCCCATCATTTCCTCTCTCGCTGACAAAGTCTCTGCAAGTCTCTTCAACAATATGCTCTGAAAACAAGCTTTGACAGAAAAAAATCATGGCTTTATCAGACATAACTATAGACCCAGTAACGGTATGTAAAAGAGACAAGTCTGTGATTGTGCATATACTGCTTATACCTGCAGTGTCCTTTGGACTTGTTCCCAAAAGAGTCAGAAGGATCTGCATCCTCTGCAGGCTTCTTGATACCACACTGTCAGGGTCTCTCAACAAACCCACAGCTTTCTGGATGCATGACCTCACTAAGGACAGGCTGTGTAGATGTGCTCTCTCCACCTGTACGCAACCGCGATTACGTCATTCATTTTCTTAAAGGTTGTCTGAATTAAACATAATATTTAATTGCTGCTAAACTCACATTTTTGCCTCCCTCAGACTCTCTTCTTTTTGTCATGATTTCCCCATCGTCTTGGTTTTCTGCTGAAAATCAAGTCAGAGAGTAAAAATGAAATAGGTAGAATAGGGCTGTAAGCAACCCGTTTTCTTTTAATGCCTGTAAATTGTTTCTACCTGCAGGTTTGAGAAGGCTGCTGATAAGAGTTCCACAGAACATCAACAAGTTCAGACTCATGTCATCTGAATCCCTCAGGTCATCAATATGGACTGAGTGCCAGATGCCTTTGATGCAAAAAAAAAAAACACAAACATGTTTCAAACCGTGGATGATACAAAAACAAATGACTGCACCAAAGTAATCACTTGGTGTTCACCTCCTTGGAATCCAATGTACTGGGAATGACTTGAGATCCTAGACACCTTTACAATGAAAATCACCCAGCAGGTCTGATCTCCCAGGGATGTCAGGTAATTCATGGTGCAATATCTGTTAGGTAATTAAACTCAGTCACACATCTGTATTATACAATATGTTCCTTTTTTGCTTGGTTTTGCTTTGTCTTTGCTTGGACAGTGAATCCTACTTTGCTGATGCTATGAGCTCATCGCTGCAGTGGGATTCCTCCAGGTCCATCTGGATCAAGAGGATCTGAAGAGATTGGCAAGCATTTTGAAGGAAGCCCCTAGGATAAAGACAACGGTAAACACCCCTTACATGTATGGGAAGTTAAAACTCCAGTATACTTGTGACCCAGGTGTTACAGTTTGTTGTCACCGTATTTGGGTTTTGGGCATTGTAACAAAAAAAAAAAATCACTTAAGATTGCAACAATTTTGCTACATTTTGAAGAACCCATGCTATCATTATCTGAATCTTTTGTACCGTATTTTGTTGCAGAAGGAGACTTCGGTGTCGAACTGGTGGAGGGACAGCAGGAGGATTCGGTCTGTGTGCAGTCCTAGAGCATGAGCGACAACCTTGACGTCTGATCTGGTTAACAGGCTAGAGAATGTTGTAATCTGTGCAAAAATTATGAAGCAAGTTAGTAATTAGCAATTTGTGGAGCAGCTGAGAGAACTGGACACTGTGGAGGTTTTTTTTTGCCTTACCTCCAGAAACTTGAGAGGCTCCTGATGCTCTGTCAAACAATGTTCCAGAAAATCTCGGAGGGAGTGGTGATGCTGCTGTTGGAAGTACAGTCTCTGGAGTTGCTCTTTTTCCTGTTTTGCCAAATCTGAATATTTGAGTCTCACCACAGCGTCAGGGGTGGCACAGTTCAACAAGAGACTCTTGGCTAACTCCAAGACTTCTTCTTCCTCATTTTCTCTTACGGATACTTGGTTGTTGGTTTCCATCATCTCCTCTGGCATCTCTTGGTTTCCATCACATGCTTCAGTGGATTCATCATCAATCTCCTCTGGTTCATTTTCGTGCACATTTTTAGCAGTCCCCATTGTGTCCATTGCAGAATCCAGCTGGACATCTTCCATATCGGTATCCTCATTTTGACTGTTTGAATCAGGTGATTCAACCCCTGGATGCTGGAGGAGCGAGTTGTCTCGTCGTCCTCTTCTTTCTAGGGCTTGCAACAGAGCGCTGGCACAGGCATCACCATGAAAACCAACAAAAATGTCAGACAGGTTGAAATCCTCTGTGGCCTCACCCGAGAATTCCTTTACCCACTCCATCAGTTTTTGAAGAACTCTGTGTTGCCATGATTCCAAATCTGTGCTCCTGTCCACTCTGTGTTTTTCCAGACGGTTGATGAGGGGCACCGGAAAGTGTTCATAGACCTTCTTCTGATCTTCCACCACCACCAGTCTGAAGTTTGTGTGAACACGACATTTGACTCTGTGGGAGCCGAGACCGAGATCAACGTACTGCTGCTTGCTGAGGTAAACATAGTACTGGTTCAAGGCGTCGTACAAGCTTTCATAAAGATTTTGCATGTTGAGGAGGATGACAGTGCGTCCAGTCTCCATGCAGGTTTTCACTCGGTTGACATTGCGGCAGATTTGGGCATATTCCTGGTCCTTTGGGAATCCTGAGCCAAAAATGATTTCGGGTGGTGGATAGTCTCCCTTGGAAAAGATTTGTTGCTGAAGGATATGCAGAGCTGCATTGTTGGTGGTCAGTAAAAGGAGGTAACGACTCTCCTCATTGGTGCCATGGTCAAGATTCTTTTTCACCATTTGCAAGGTGCTTGGTCTGGAAATTTCTGCGAGGTCTTGAAGAACTTTGTGGAAAAATATGACTGGATCAAAACTCTCAGGCTGTCCACTGAAGTTACGCAAGATGGCCTCTACAAGTTCTTCGCTAGTTGGTTCTTGTTGTGTGGATTTGACTGTGGCAAATAGCATTTTGACGAGGCTGTAATAATCCCTCAGGCCAAAGAACTGATTCTTGGAGGTTTCATTACAGATGTTCAAGAAAGCCTTTGCCAAAGATGGGAAGAGGTGTTTGATTTTCAGGAGGATTTGTTCTGATGACGCACAAATTCCCTTTGCAGTTTCCACAAGTTCATCCTCACTTGGATCCCATCTGGACACAAATATCCCTCTGTTCATTTTTGCAGGGTCAAGAGCCCAGTTGGAGATGCCAACAAAGCCGACCTTCATGTGTGGATCTGGCCTGTCATTGTCAATGCAACCATCCTCCAAGAGAGGGTGAAGTGTCTTTAGTGGCATCTGAGGAGAATCTTCTGCTAGTCCTATCTCATCAAGCACCACCACTGACACATACTCATCCATGTTTTTGTCTTTCTGAAAACGGGCACAGTTCCTGAATGTCCCTATAATACCTTCTGGGCTTGAGTGAGGGCTGCACTGGAAGGAGACCATGTGAACCTGTTTGAGATTCCTGAACAGTTCACAATGGGAGTTCTGGCCCTGCATGGCATCAGCAACCACCGTTTTGGCAAGTGACTTAGAGCTGCCTGGCTTTCCAACCAGAAAGAGTGGGATCCTGAGCTCTATGCAAACCACCATGAGAAACACATTCTCTTTGAGGGCAACATTTTTGGCTATGGTCTCCCTGGTTTGTATGTTCTGAAGGAAGAAGTCTTGACAGGATGAAATCTCATCTTGCAATGCAGCTGAAGAGGACAGATGTCTTGGAAAGTATCTGCAAATTTGCGAAAGGTACTCCTCTTTGGCCACCAGAGATGGGTAATAGCAAACTCCAACTGCAAGAATCAAGCACTTCAGTGTCTTATGTTCATCACTGAGATCAGTATCATTGCTGAAAAGGATGTCACTATGCTGGTAAAACCAAACCAGCACTTTCATAGACCTTTCCACATCTCTGAGACTCACAAAACTGCATTCATTTTTCCGATTTCGCATGTATTTCTGGGAGGCTGCCAGCACATTTGAAATGATGCTCATGCAAGTCTTTGGCAAATGATGGTCTGCAACTTTCTTCTGGACAATCTGTTTGATGTAGGAGAGTTCAGTTGAGTCGCTTAGTTGACCGAAGTCCCACACCAAAGAAGCCATGCTTGAAGGCAAAGGGTGGACTCTGTACACCAGTTGCCTAAGAGGGACTTTACCAAGGCGGTCTTCCGTTTCATCTGCTTTCACTCTGTATCCTAATCCTGCACGTTCCAATCGTTCCACCATTTCAGGTGAGTGCTTCCTGTAAGGATTGCAGGCAGCTATTATTTTTAACCCACTCTGAGAATTTAGAGGTTCTCCTTTGACGGTTCGGTCACACAGGATTTCCTTGATAGCAAAAATGGCCTCTGTGGTGTTGGCTTCATCAAAGAACAAAATGGTATCTAGCTTGTGCTTTGTACGGTTGTTGCGGGCGAGTATCTCAGCCTCTCTCACCTTTTTATAGATCATTTCTGCTGTGGTTCCACCGTGCACCTTGACAAGAACCATATTTTCAACTGGTCTTCCCTCTCTTTGCAGAGTACAAAGGAAACGCACCAGTCTGGTTTTTCCGCAGCCAGTTTCTCCCATAATGACGACTGGAATTCCGCATCGGAATCGCATGTGGATGGCCAACATCTTCATCACATTGTCAGCGGTAAGCTCATATGTTGGGTCTGGATCAAAGGTCCTGTCCATAATGCCTTTCCTTGCACCAACAACACATGAAATTCGCTTGATTTTGTCTGGCCGGGGCAACTGATCAAAGTCACCAGTGAGAGAAATCCCTTGCCGCTGCAAACCTTCAAAAAGTTGTTGTGACATCACATCCTCAATGAGGACCTTATTGCTGTGAGGATCAACTGCATTGAGTATGTTTTGCCACTGACTTTTTTTCACATTGAAGCCAAGGAATGACATTGAAAAGTGGTCCCCATTAAAGAAAATGTAAGGGTGAGACTCGTTTTCCCAATGCTTACGAATTGCCAGGTGGGTAATAAAGTCTTCCTCCTGACTGCTTTCAAGATGCAGCATGGGACTTTCATCAGATGTGTTCAGAGAGGGTGATGCAAAGTCTCTTGCCATTCGAATCATGAACTTTACAATGAAACCCTTGAAACCAGGCATCTGGTCTGCAAGAACGTCTGGATCACAGAAAACTGAGTTCTCACAGTCTTTCAGCTGCACATTGAGAAACCAGGAGAAGTTCTTCAGTTCACCCCAAGAAGGATCTTGCATTCCACAATATGCCAGGAAGTAAGTGAGACAGTCATTGGCATTCCCTGTTCTGGATCCTTGCTGGTAGTTAAAACGATCCAGATTCTGATTCTGCTGGTAGAGCCTTAAGTACTGGTAAGGTCTTTGAATCCCCTCACTGCTAAATTCCTTCTCATCCATAAGTGGATCAAAGGTATTCTTTGGCAGCACCTTTCGACTGGCCAACAGCTGCTTCACCTCTTTTGGAGGTCTGCAATGAATTGTGGGAAGAATGTCAAGAAGTCCAAACCTCATCTGTGTGAGCAAATTGAAAACATATATTGTTATTTTTTTTCTTCCAAATCACAGACAGCAGTATGTTTTTAAATAAGTTCTTGCAAAGGAGGATATAAAGCACATTTCTACCTCTTTTGGATGGTTTTGGGGGGATCTGTTTGTCTTCAGATTCTCAATAGTGATCAGGTGAGCTACATTCCTTCTCCACAACCTTCCATGGCTGTCGCTCAAACAGCCCAGAACTAACAGATGGAAGAGAAGTTCTTCTAGACCAAACTGAACCTAAAGGGAAACAAAGTATATAAAAGGCAGACCATCAACAGATGCTATAAGCTTGGAGCAGGTACAAATGTTAGCACACTTACTCCTGCAGTGTCGATATGCAAGAGAACAGGATCCTGCTCCCTCAACGGTGTTAGTTTCTCTGAGAGACTCTTGATTAAAGAATCTATGTCAACACTTGGTTCAATTAGTTGGATGTTGATGTGTTTTGCTCTTGGAGAAACCTGCTGGAACTTCTCAAACAAGCGATCGACATAAAGGGATTTTCCTGTAAAAGAAATTAATTAGAATGTATACAGTAAACACAAGGCAGTTTTGAAATATTGTTAATATTTCCTTTTAATAATGGCATGCATCTTATCCTTACCAACTGCAGGGCGCATAGATGAAACCACCCAGACTGAAAGGTGATCAGGGGAAACCAGAGCAACAGGGTTTTGCAGGAGCGTGTTTTGGGTGAAGTGGTGATGCAGATATTTCCTGGCATTCTCTGCAACCAGATTTACCCCAGTCTGTAGTTTATCATTGCTGAAGAAAGAGGGCACGTATCTGTGTTGGTGCACAACAGGACTGACTATTGCCAAGCGATAACACGGGCGGGCGCTCTTCACAAGAGCGTCAAAGCAATCCCCTAGAGCCACGCTGACATCATATCCCAGGAGCCCGGGATTGACCAGAGAATATATCTTCTGACAGTTTTGTCTGGAACCTTGGCTGAGAGCTCGACGGAGAAAAATCTCCACCTCCTCTTCTGTGGTTTCTTCTCTGCAGACTAGAACCTCATCGGCAGAGGGTAGAGGCTGTTCTGGACTCTCCATGTAAAAAGACAGGGTGGTGGTGAAAACCTCTGCACTAGGACAGAGGACAAGATTGGGCTTTCCTTCTTGAAGAACTGTTGAAAGGTTTCTGATCATGTGTTGCTGATTCATTTCAGACAAGCACGACAGGAAGTGGGCCAGAGTTAAGATATCCAAGGACTCGCTGAGATAATGCGCCATGTCTTCCTTGAATTGTCTCCAGACGTTCTCAATATTGCCTTTGTCAAAAGCATCTTCTTCATCCTCCGAAGAAAACTCCATCAAATCATGAGCCTCTTCGGTGTGTTCTGGTGAAATTGGCTCAACATCCATTGAAGAGTCCTCATACTGATCTTCATCATCAGAGTCATAATATCCTATTTCATCATTTGACGTCATGCTTGCTGAGTTGGTGTACGCGACTCTGACATCAGTTAGTGTGCACTCAGGCTTTATAGGAAAAAGCAAGTTCCAGAGCTGCTGAGGAACCGACGCCTGCTGTCGACATGCTCTGTGTATCCAGTGGCACAGGTACACAAGCTGCTCCGAGGTGTAGTGGTTCAGAAGGGTGAATTTGGAGCGCATATCACAGATAAAGGAACACCATTCTTTCTGACACTTCTCCATGGACTGAGCAAGCTTCTGGAGCTGCTCTGTCACCTCACCGTTGTACGCGATCTCTTTACCACTCAGGGACAGGAAAGTGGTTCTGATGCACGGTTGCTGTTGTGGGCAGCACTGGACCTCGGCGTGCCATTCTCTGAAGAGCATGTTGCCTGACGTTTGCATCTGAAGAAAGATGATGCCCAGTCTCTGAACGCCCTCAAAAACCTACAACAAATATAAGAATATGAATACAACTGTTTTAAAAGTCAACACCCTCACATCCAGATGTTGATAATAGAGCAGAACTCAGAAATTAGGATCTAATCAACGCCAGTGACCTCTGTAAACCTGCTGACTTGTTCTCGGCCATGCTCTCCTTTGGACGACATGAGCATGAGCTTGTTTTGTAGCTCCAGCAGGTCCTCAAGCTTGTAGCTCTTCTCTCTGCCCAATTTTACTGTGACCGTTATCATGTTTTGCAAGCATCTCTGTAAACAAGTGAAAACCAGAGCCATGAATCCTTTATACAAATCCTGCAGAAAAGATCTATAACTTGTATTAAACTATTACCTTCTCTGTGTTTTCATCGGACCATCCTATATGATAGACTCCATGAGCGTTAATAGAGGATGCCAAGGAGAGGGAGGACTGCTCCACAGAGCCGTGGGTCTCTTTTAGTGCTTTCAGCCAGTTTAGCAATCGGGTAGACTCTCTCTGAAAAACAACCGCGTTTACGTCACATTGTCAATGTCAACAGATCTGTATGCCAATATACTGCATCAGAGATAGCGAATAAATACCAATTTGTCAGGGAGCCTCTCATCTCTACTTTGGGTCTCCCACACCTGTTGAGCACACTTCATGAACTCCTCAAAACCAGCGTGAGGGGTGAGCGAGTAGAGCAGTGGGGCGTAGCCCATCACTGCATCGTGGAAGCATGCCACCTGATCAATTTCAGTGTCATTCTCTCCAGCAGATATGGAAGCCAGGTCAACGTAAACCTTCACGTCGCTCATATCTGTTGACACGATACAAAGGTGAGCATCTTTCTAAAGACTTACAACATGTCTTTGATGCAAGCATCTTACTTTTAAGGTTCTCTTTGACCCAGCTGATAAGAGTTTGGCTGGCTAGGAACTCTTCCAGACAGGCAGTGTGCTGCTTGGTAACCATGGAGAGTTGCTGTCTAGCACGAAACAGGTCGTTGCTAAGGGACCTTAGCGGCCTCTGCCTAAAAGTGTCTTCTTCCTGTTGAATGGTAGAATATGTAAGTAGCCTCACAACCACAGCTCTACTTGCGGAGAAAATATAAACACACAAGATGTGACTTCGTTCTATTACCAGTTGACTGAGGGTGTCGATTTCTGTGAAGTTTCCAGATAGCTTCATTTTTTCAGCGATTTTCAGCACTGCACTGGCTGCAGCTGATGCCTCGTGGAGCTGACGATACTCTTGGATCTGGCCGAGTCTAAGCTCCACCCAGTTCTGTTCAGCTTGGAACCTTTCTGCAGCAGAAAATGTCTCAGACATCAGAATTAACTCTTTTTTCAGTAGCTTCCCATCACCCTGGTCGCCAGACTCTATCAAAACCTGATCAAGCTCCATAAAAGTGATGTTTGCATCTGCAATGCTGACGCCCAGTTGAATGAAGTCATCCAGCAGAGGTTTCCAGATGTTCTCATAGATCTGTGTTAGAGTCACTGAAACAGGAGCTTGAGAAGGATGCCTTGATAATGCCAGACATTCAGCCCTCTTGACCCAGGAAGAGAGGATCAGGTTGCTGTTGTGCAGTTTCTGCATCTCGCTGGCCATTTTTAAAGTATTTAGACTGGTGTTATACCAGAGCACCTGCGTAGGACCCGTCTTCTTCCACTTCCAATTGTCATCAAAGATCTGAAGAAGAACCAGTTTGTTCAGGCTCACATTCTGGAGGTCTGCTCTGTGTTGCTTTTCAAGAGTCAACATCTCTGGAACTGTGATGCTTTCTGTAACTTTTGCCATCATCTTTATCAGTGTGTCCATTTCCTGTTTCCGCTGCTTGAAAGTCATCCAATCATTCTCTCTCTGAGTCAAAACGGCCTCAGCACTGACAGGTACTGTCTCAGATTTGTTGTTTTTCTTATCTGTGGAAGACATGGGGAGGTAAAATAATTTTTTTTTTAAATCTGTATTAAGGAAAGGTTTTGTTATTATTATTGTTAATATTTATTATATACACTTATTAATGTCCCTACACTGCTGGTAAATTCTCTTAAACTGCTCTTTATAGTCCAGACAGGTATGTAGCTGTCCTAGGGGCACATGTCCTTGAAGCAGAGAATCCACCAGTGAGTGTACTGCCTCCACACAGCTGTGGACCACCTGTCCTGCAGTGTCATCCACCTGGATCGACCTCCAATCACCTGCACAAAAAATATAT
>JAVQJX010047439.1:0-16122 GCA_036025115.1 Ambassis agassizii
TTAATTCTTTTGAATAGTGATGGTCCACCTTAAGCTTAGTTTATTATATAACCTGCAATAAATATGTAGTTTATTAGCTTTGAAGGCACATTGACCCTCTGATAGTGCAGTGATGAAGGAAACTTTGATCTCTCCTGGCATGACATTGTGTTGCACACAATGGATCATGAATCATAATGTTGAGTCTTGAGCAAAGGCTGGGCTGAGCTGAAAACTGACTTTTGTAGACACACCAAGATAATCATCAAACACATACTGAAGTAGCAGAACATGATTATCTTTCGTGATTAAAAATGCAACTTTCTCAGCTGCTCTCATCTGCTCAGCTGCTTTCATCTGAAAGCTGGTTGGATTCTTGTTGCAAAGAACAGCCTACTAATTTCTCTCGGCTAGCCATGAGTGTAACTGCACTCAGCTGGAAGTCAGTTTAATGTAGAAGTGGAGAGTTTGTTAATCAGTTCAACAGTATGTTGCTGTGAGGAGTATATTCTACTGTTTATTGTAAAATCGGTGAAGAATGTGAAGCTGTTATAGACTCACAGCTGAGTATCCAGTATGAGCCAGTGGACAAACCTGTGTAGAAAATGATGCTGCCTCTTGTACTCTGTCAAACTTGACACCTTGCAGTGTTTTGGCGTGTATGTAAGTCGTAAACCTGTATATTGTTTTAGTCGGAAGTGAGAGTATTTTGCTACAGTTTACATTCTCCTCATTCTGACCTCCTGCTGTGCAGCGGATGCTGAACCGCGAGCCATAGAAATGACTTCATGACTAGAATTCTTCTCATTGTGTGGGGCATGTTGAATTGTGCTGCCAAATTGGCATAGCAGCAACAACAACGAGATGTCACCAGAACAGAATTCACCTTTTTATGTATATTGGTATCTGCCCAACAGCATAGCATACTTTTGTGGGATGTACATGTTTCATCACACTTTGCTTTATGTAAGCAGCTATGCAGTCTTTTAAAAGCTTATCAGTGGCCAATTAAATTCAGCATATGAATGTGCCACTTATCCTTACCAACACTAGTGCTACTTTTTTTATTCTCTCCTGTCTGTTAGCTCTACTGCATACTTTCACCGTCCTTTGACATTATCCACTGCTAACACTTTTATGATGCAAACACTGAACGTTTACACAGAAAATTAGCAGGGTGCTCCAACAATAATGGCCACTATAGGAGAAGCTGACGTAGCTCATAGAACTAATTGACACCCCCTGAGGCTGAGAAAGCTTGGGGCGGCTGCTCCCTGTCATTATCACAACTGCACTTATTTCTGGAAGCCACAGCAATTAAGAGACCCTAATGATGGTGAGTCCATAGTAACCGTGCTAATTGGCCCAGACTGTTAATGAGTAACTAGGTCTGCACTGCTTGTCCCAAACACTTGTGGAATGTGCAGGCAATGAAATGGGCCAGTGTTTGGAGGGATTTAGGGGAATAGCGTGGCTGCTGTCCTAGATCCACTTTACTTGAAACTGTGATATGTTTGTCTTGCTAACTCCTCATATTTTCAGGAACTTTTGATCAGTGAATTATAGTTATGCAATCATTGACAGGCATTCATTACTTTATTTGTGGAGACATTGAGTAAGTTTATCATTTGCATTCCACAGGGTTGGCAAGTGTACATCACAGTACGGTCCAATGCGTGTACTTTTAACGTAATGAGAGATGCAACTTAAAGTAAAGGCAGTATTTGTCGGTCTGTCATGCTTCTTTCTGTCTTTGTGACTTTCCTTTTCTGAGGTTAAGTAGGCCTATTAAATAAACAAAAAAAATCCAGTGTGTTGCTACACAAGTTAAACAGTCACCTTTGTGGTGCAACTTCTCCATTTTAAGTTCTCAAAGGCTTATGCAAGACTTTGTATAATGAGTAAAGTAACAAAATGTTTTGGTATAATTTTTTTTTCCTCTTTTGGAGCCTGTACTTAAAATATCATGTGTCTACTAGTGCAACTGTTATTCAAGTATTGCACCAATGTCTTGAGCTACAATAAATACATCTTTTCACAGTGAGAGGAGTTTCAGTCACAGACACAACAGCTCTGTGTGCGTGCATGAGTGTGTTTACATCGTGCAGGCGTTGATGTGTTTATGAACCTATAAGTGCTTATCACATCATCGCACCACCACAGAGCTCTGTCTCCACATGCAGTCATACAACAGAAAGACCTCACCCACTACGACTACCAGAGCCAGTGAAGTGGCACTTCCATTACACACAAACATTTTGGATGGTATTAAGCACTGTAAAAGTTAATAGTATAATACTGATCTTTATGGGACTGGTGGGAAAATACTTAGCCCTTCGTAGTAAATGTTGCTAAAATAAAACATCAGTATGTTTCATAACTCATCTTGCCCTTTAGCACCTTGCTGGGAACCTTTATCATCTTGTCATGCTGTTTATGTAAACAAAGGTCCCAGTGATAAACTCAAAAGAATTTTGATGCTGAGTATCTTGTAAATAGGAAGGAAAAGCAGTTAAAGTTGAGAAACACGGTAATTTTTGCCAGATGTCATAGCTTTTAAACAGTAGTGGATCATCGCTTTTGTACATCAGAGCACAGACGGAAGGTTCAGAAGGCTTACAGGCTTCTGGAGAAGACCTACATGCCTTAGACAGCAGTGTATACCACACCATCATCACCCATCATCATTTTGTCATAGTTTGAAAGCTCCATTCTCACCAGTAATTAAAGTTCTACATCTGGTAGGTCTGGTTCTCATCTGTCCTGTCGTGTAGCCATCTTGATCTTTGATGGATAAAAGTAATCAGCAAAGCCTTAATGGGCTTAATAATACAGTTGACTGTCAAAACAAATATGGATCAAATTCACAGATTTGATCCACAGGCCAAAATGCACTGTGTTGTTGGCAGCAGGTCCGGACTGTCAGTCAATGCCTGTACCTCTTCTTATGCAACAGTGCCTCTGTAATGTGTGCAGAATGCAGTTTGTATTACTTTAAGTATCCAGGTGTCCCTGGAAAAGATGTCATTGTGAAGGCAGCATGGTGACCTCAGTGTACTTTTCATCACTAATTATACCTTCCCAGAAGTACCTGTTGGCATTTATTAATGGAGAAACTTCTTGTATATTTGAGTTTGCTACCCAAATGTATCAAATGATCCTTAAGGAGTTTCAAAGCCCAACCCTGAATGAACATGCGCTGGCATTCCCTTCATGTTTTTCTTAGAGGATAGATGTGTTTTAATCATTTCAATTTTGACTGCTTTCCATCTTGCATTTTCCCATACCATTCCCTCTTTTTCCAAGTTGGAATTGTGCAGTCATTACATTCAGAACTCACAACAAGTTTTTTGGCGAAAGCCAATTCTGTAAATAATCGTGCAAACCCTGACCATACAAATATAAAATATTCATTATGGAAAGGCACATTACTCAACAAATCAATTGAACAGTTATACAGTTTATTTATACATGTCTTAGTATAGCACTTGCCATATCACACTACACTACATACTTTATACATTAAACTCACTGGTCACAGTTAACCACAATGAAATGTTTAGATTCTTTTTCAGTACGCTTGCATGACTTTTTGTTTGTGTTTGTTTTCCTTGTCTTGAGAGCACATTTGGATTTAATGAAACTCTTTGGCTCTGTAGGCACTTTAGCAATGTTAGTCATGTGTCTTTGGTTTCAGATTCCTTCCATTCCTATTTGATGTGGTTGCACAATTCATGTCAAGGGGACTTAGGCCACTGGAAGTGAAGTGCTGCTGGAGATGAAAGGCGGCTTATGCAAATATCCACTGTCTTCACCTGTTGATCTAATATTAATCTTGGCCAGCTGAAACATGTGACTCTGATGAAAACATGATTGGGTCCCACAAATTACTCAAAATGAATTTCATGCTCTGTGTGTGTCTTTTCTTTTTAGGGTTTTGACAAGAGTGTGCATTGAAGTGTCGCTCAATGGCGCTGACGGTGAACCTGATTGGTCCTTCGCCATGGGGTTTCAGAATATATGGAGGAAGGGACTTCAAGAAGGCCATAACTGTATCAAAGGTACTCACAGCCCAGCTGCTGAACCCCATCACACCTTTTCAAACCATACCTCCTGTTTTTGCCAACACAGTCTGTAATGGCATGTCATGCAATGTCAACTTCCTTCTCTTCACGTCTCTTTTCTTGTCTTTGTTTATGTCCGCTGCTGCTGTTGCACCTATTTCCTTCACTACTGCACCCTTTAGAACAGAGTGGAAGTAGATTACATTTGAAGGAAGCCACTGATTACAGTAACAGTGGAAGTTGAGGTGGGAGGTGAGGGGTTCCTGATCCCAGGGTGCAATGTACCAGTGAGGCTTTGTGTTTTTGTGGTACCGCCCATGCATCACCACTGGTGTACTGGTAAATTTGAACTTCAGCACGTGCATGTTCTCTTTACACACAATATTTTTTCCAGTCACAGATGCACAAAAAGATGATGGAAATCTTTCCAACTGTAAGCAGACAGTGTGCCGTAAACAGCACCAGGAAACCTTGCTCATGCTCACGTCTACATCCCAGAGACACCCTGTTCTGCCCACTGCACATCCCGAAACTCCCCCAGAAGCTTCTCACACCATAAAGGCTAAATTATGGAAAGCCAGGGCAGGGTACCAGTGCTTCAAACAGCTGGAATTTCAAGCTCCTTTGACTTCAAAAGCATTTATTGTTTGGCACTACTTAGCAGCTTACGCAAGAAAAACACATCATCGCATGAATAATGGGCTTAAGCCTGAATTTGTTACTGCTGTCCAGTAAACGGCATAGGCGTGTTTGCTTGTCTCAAATATCAAACGGGTTCAGTGAAGTGACAAGATTTCCTGCTGGAACCTTAACTTTCGCTCTAAAATTGGTTTGCAAAACCCAGTGTGAGAAAGTGTTTCTCACCCTCTGGCAGTGAAACCACCATAGGCTTCATCAAAGTGGCTGGAGCTTGGCACAGAGATGACATGGATGCCCTCTTTTATTCCACTAGGCCTGAAAGATAGCTTGCCCCTTTTTCTCTTGGGCACAGACTCTGGAAAAGAACCCCCAACTGATGGTAGTTTATGTGAAACCAGGCGTGTTCTGATCAGAAAAGGCATGCAGTATTGTGGGTCACCACAGCAACGCTTAATTGCCCCTCAAGTGGACCCACAGACATGGCACCTCTGCCCTCTTGTTGACTGACAAACAGCCAGTTGACTGGCATCCATTTTCCCCTACAGAGGCAGAAACAAAACTTTCATCCCCTGTGATTGTCTGTTGATTTATTTAGTTTATGCATTCTTTGTTTTATTGCCTCATTCTGGTTTTAATTGTGAGGCCAGCACTGTTTGCAGCAAATGTCTCTCTTCTTTTAAGTTTAAGCTCCTCATTTAAACTTTTGTTTTAGTTGGCTTATGTGTTGAGTGTATATGCCTGGGACACAGCACTCAAGCTGAGAACGGCAGCATGGACGTTATGTTTCGGCCCATTAGTGTGGAATTCCCTCTGATGTGGTGGTATAGCATTGGCTTTGACATGCGGTGAGGCTGGTTACAAAGGTCAGGCCCAGTCAAACCATCAAGTTGTGTCATAGTAATCATTTCACCCCAAGGGTGTC
Source organism: Ambassis agassizii (assembly GCA_036025115.1). NCBI lineage: Eukaryota > Metazoa > Chordata > Actinopteri > Ambassidae > Ambassis > Ambassis agassizii. The sequence continues at coordinate 5,605 of JAVQJX010047439.1, forward strand.
ATGAATCTGCTGGCTGTTGACCGGTGCTGCCTTGTTCCATGTGTGTGTAAGAAATCCTGTGGCGTCTGCTAATATTTACTACGACATCTAGAGACAGACATTTAGATTGAGAATGTGTGCACAAAGAGTGAAAGCAGTCTTCAGCACCTTTTTTCATTTAGTCAGTCACTGACAAATGGTCCACACAGTCATAAGATACTGAGGTGTCTATGCTCGTCAAATGGATAGCATTAAAAAGTGTTATTTTCAGGACCTGAGGCCAGTAGGACCTGATTGGGGCTCATTCTTCTTTTCAACAGGTCAATGGGGGCAGCAAGGCAGAGCAGGCAGACCTGCAACCTGGTGACATTATCTTGGAGATCAACAGCGAAAACACGTTTGACATGCTGAATGTGGAAGCTCAGAACAAGATCAAGAACTCCAAGACCCAACTGCAGCTGGTTGTGGAGAGGTATGCAGATCTATAGCATTAACTTTTATAGTTTTATTTTGACAGTATTTATGTTTGATACAATACAGCGCTTAGTTATCTTACATCCCCTTGATTTTTCTGTGCTTGTGCCAAGGCCACAGTTGCCCCAGCTCCCATCTTCTTTTATGCCGTTTTTAACTCCATCTGAGCACTGTACAAACAAAACAAGTGATTGTAATCAGGGGAAATGCCAGCATGTATGAGAGCCACACTGTTCCCTTCCCTGGTCCTTCTTGATAAACCTTGTTTTGAGATTTGCCTTGTTTGGATGACCAGGAGTTGGGGACAAAAACACTTTTCCTTCCAGCCAGACCTGCTCTTGGTTGACATTTTGATTAAAGGTCCTGCTTCATTCTAACTTCTTGTCACTGCTCTCAAGCATTTCTGTCTTTCTGCATGCACACACATGCACACACACTTCCTCTTTGGATGTCCATGTGAGTGCATTTTTCCCTTCTGACCTCATGTCTCCCACCAAGCCAGAAACAACACCATTACTCCTTGCCTGCCCAGGACAATGCCACTGTGTAGCTCAGCTGTGTCTCTAATCCCACTCTGTGAACCGTCAGGGAGACTCTTATTGTGTCTCCTGTCTCAGTGCTACTCAACTAGCATGTTAACTGATTTTAGGCAAGCCCTCAAAAGAATGGTCCTCAAGGACATTCTGATTGGCTGACCTGTAAACATCTTGGCGGCCTCGGTCAAACACACACACACACACACACACACTGCTCATTTACTGACGCACTTACTGAACCCAAACCCATGAAAAAATTCCAGCATGTGACCACGTGTACTGTGTTAAAGTGTATGTTGAATTGTTTTTGTCTACTGTTGTTGAATGTTTTTGTTTGTAACTGCTGTTATCTTCCTGGAAACCTTGGCTCTGTAACACGGATGCCTTAACACATTTCATTGTGTAGTTGTACTAGTATAACTGTGCATGTGATGAATAAACCTCTTTGATCTCTTTGATTGAGTAGCACAAGTCTGTAATCTTTAATTTATTCTTTGCTTAGTTGAGGGTAGTCTTCCCAGCTCAGCATCTGGTTTGTCCTCCTGAAAAAAGCAGTGATGTGGGTACTGTCACACAGATGGTGTTGCCCACAGGAAGAAGCTGGCATCAGCCTTTCCTCAGAATAGAAGTGTTGTTTTTAGCTGTCTGCTGCTATACGCTGATGCTGTGGAGTGTCACACACTGTATTCATGCTTTGGTTATATTTACTTTAACCCTTAAGGCTTGGTAGTCTGTGTTTATTCACAACTTTGTTCATTGATGCCTTGAGTGATTCAATGTTGAGGGATATAGTTCTCCCAGACAAGGAGTCAGATCATTGTTGCCATCAGGTCTTTACCTCATTACTGTAATGACACTGTTTACTTATACATACTTTTAAATAAAGATTTTACTGTTCTTCAGAGAAAATGTGCATACGAGAACAACCAGGCTCCAGCTTGTTCCTGAATTGACACCTTGCAGTGCTGCACCCGCTGTCTTGAACCCAGTGTAAAGCAGTGATTAGTTTCATCCTGAATGAGGGTCACAGTTTGACACAAAGTATGCATCTTTTGCTTCCTGTGGATTTGACTGTGCTTCCACTCTGGTTGATATTAAGGCTTTTATTTCACTTCTTTACAATGTACATTTTTGACTTCAGGTCCCCTCTGTGACAGCTGTGAACAGCACAGGGTTTCCAATGTTGATTTATGTCAGTTTCACATGTCTGCGGTTTAAATTCATGGTTATCATTTTTACCACTAATTCGTCTTGTGTCAGTCAGACCTGTAACCTCAGGTCATTGCTTATAGTCCAGTCACTGGTCAGATCACTGACCTAAAACACAGCATATCTGGTGGTCCACAGCTTCTTTTTGTGCTCCTTTTTTTTTATATGGTATAAAGTGGAACTTTGAAACAATTGGCACTGCTTCTCAAGTGGACAGTTGATTTAAAGCAATGAGTTTTTCAGGCATACATTTATACCCGTCCTATGGGAAGATGCATCTTATGGATGCTGTATAGGTTTTCTTCAACTTGCAGTTTGTGGAGCTGAGGCCACTAGAGGTGTGTTTCTGGGTGATTTACCACAGGCATCCAGGCTTTCCTGTGTGCCTCATTACCTCAGGCTCAACCAAGAGGCAGTCAGCCTCTGGCCCTGCAGCCAGGGGGGCACTGTGTGTTTGCATTGGCGCTTACACTGCCCGTATTTTCCCCTCCAAATATGAATGATGGAATTGCTTAGAATGTATTTTCTATTTATTTAAGAAAGAAAGTGGGAAATACGCTAGAGACTGAGAGAATATTTTCAAATGGTGGGACGGGAAGTCTACAGCACTCGTCTTCTGCACTATTTTCCGAAATTCATGGAGGCATAATGGTGTCATGACACCTGAGCAACAGTAGAAGGGACATCAAAAAATTGTTTTTACTTGCCCACACTTAAAAGGAAGTCAACTTATGACCCTTAGAAAGGGATTATTTTTCCTTCTCTCAGCATTTTCCTTGCAAGTTTCAAGAACCTGTTTTAACATACATTCAGTATATCAGCATGTCCAGAGTGTCATTTAGACAAGTTTTAAATATGTTGCTTATTTATACATCATGAACTTCCTCACTGGAAGCGAACTTTCTGCAGTAATGGGATCGGACTTTATTCCAGGTGCATGGTTGGAAAATGAAACTTTGTAAAGTCAGTGTTTGCATTCAGCTGATTTATTTGGTTTTCTGTCTTTGAAGACCTGCACCTCCCAGCCCTGGACAGAGCAACGGCATCAGCACTCCTGAACAGCTCACAGGACGTTTCCAGGTCAGTGCTTCAGTCTGTTCAACCTACACTTTGCCTTGACTGCATCAAATTAGATGCCAAGTCAAAGTTTTTTTTATTTTAATAACATGGGGACTTGGGGCAAAAGTGCCTGTTGTGTTTGTGGAATAGATGCTTAATTTCCTTTAATACAACCAACTTGGTGCTTTCTTCACAACACCTACATGATGTGCTGAAAATCCAATGATGAGATGATTGATAATATGTGTGTACAAGTTAAATGGCCAACTCTTAGTAACAGATGCAGTCATTGTTGTTTTTATAGGAGGCTGTAATAGTGAGTCGTGATGAGAACCAGAACTACAGAGAGTACACCATCTGCAGCCCTGTGTCTCTGTCCCCGGGACCCTACTCCCCAGATCCTCCCGCCAGCCCTGACAGAAAGCGGGAGAGGCTGACACCCACCACAAACAAAAGGTAGATGTCTGTACCTGATGCTTTTTACTTCACTGCCCTTGACCATGTTTAAACATGTTGATTTTTATGTGGAAAAAACTCTTATTGAGTCCCTGTTTTTCTTAAATGAAGTAACAGCAAAGAGAACCTTCCTGATTTTTTTTCTTGTATTTACTGATTGTTGTAGGAAAGGATTGCAGTGTCTGAGGTCATACACATTTAGTCTGAAAATTACAGTTTGGAAAAACTGCCCAAAAGAAGAAATTCTTTCTGGATGAACAATGTGGGGGGAAAAGATTTTTTTTTTTTTTTTTTTTTTTAAATCTAAATTTTATTTGGGCAACTTAGAATTTTTCACTAACCCAACTATTCACTGCCTAAATGGGCCTGTATCTGGACAAAAGGCTGCAGCAAGTGCTCTCTTGACTCCACAACAGGCGAGTCAATAGGTATGGGAGTAACAGACAGAAAGTGGAGCCATGGGATTGTACTGTAGTAACAAAGGATATGCACAGGATATCACATTCCTCCGTTTGCATTCAGTTCAACAAAAGGCAGAATGTGGAAGGTTCACCACGGTTTCTCTGTGCTTGGACATTTGTTGACTCTCCTGGACCAATTTTAGTAGGCCACAGTTCAAACTGAATTTTTTCCCTTGTTTGGTCTGATGATTCTTCCTGACCAGTACTCGGTTTTGTTCTCGAAAAGAGTTAAAGTTCTTTTCACCGTTTTCTCACATAGATGACTAGTATTTGTACTTAAGCAGTCATTTTAGGAATTAAAGTTAATGGTTATTGTTACTGTTTGTAGTTCCAGTAGTATTGATCAGAAGGATTTTATTGCTGTTGTATGTTCGTGCTGAGAGCAAAAGAAGTGGACCTTTCTCAGCAAGCAAACTAACATGTTATGTTTGTCAAGCAAATACCTCAAACAGATCCTTTGTGATCTTAAGCTTGCTATCATTCCTTATCTCTCATGTCCTGAGACTTCCACCTGTGACTGCCACATGAATTAACCAGTTATCCATACTGAGTTATTAAAGACATATATCAACTGTGTTTGATTGGTCACATTAGTCAGAATGTGTTTGTAACAGTATATTGCCCATTTTAAGAGCATGTGTATTGTATGTTCTTATTACAGTGTCCAGCTGCGCTCGTGGTCACCAGAGGAAAGGAGTAACAGGCTGTCCAGACCTCTGTCACAGGTTAGTTTCAGCTGGGTCATTTTAAACTCCAGTTCTTGTAGTTTGCTTCAGATGCTTTTCCACCTTGTAACAAAAAGACTGTGACAGTTGGTTCTTAACATCCATGAAATGAAAATCTTAAAGGCAATTTGACAATGTTGTGTGAAATCTGTCATATTTACGAATCGGCTACACTGTCAGGGTGCTGTGAGCATGCACTGGGTGATTGCATGCCAAGTCCCTTCAAAGTAAATCTGTCACTCGTCTGACCTTCAGCTGGAGCTTTAGGCTGCAGTACACGCAGACAGTACAGTTTAAGGTTTTTGTTCTGTGTATTGAGGAGGAGGAGGAGGAGTGTGTTTATTTGGACTGCGCTGGCCCAGGCTGTAAGAATAACATGTTTGAATTCTTACCCTTGTCTGCTGAATTGTTGGTCTCTGATGCCACAGAAGATGCCCTGGAAAGAGCTTGTGGGCTGTGTACTGAACATGCACTTCACATTAAAGGCAGGATACAGACAGGTTGACATTTTTATAGCAGGGAGTGAATAAACTATAAAGGTCATTCTTTGAAAATATCTGACATTAAGCTGAACAGCAGTCTGGAGCTGTTTCATTCACAGCCTGTTCCAAGAGAACAAAAATGATTTGTTTCCCTCAAAACAATGGCCTTAACCTTTAGTTGTTTGATTGGAGACTCCTTAGTCTCAGCAGGCAGTAAAATATGGAAAGAAGTAAAGTACAGACTTGGGGTTATCATAAGACTGCAGCTCAGCTGTGCCGTGTCCATTTACTAAACTGAGAACGGGGACCCTGGCCTCGGGGAGGACTTTAGTGAGTTAAAGACAGAGAATGTTGTGGGAAAGTTCATCATAAACTATTTCAGTTATGCCTCCATACTCTGTCCAAGCATGGGTCCCACTGAAGACAGAACATGTGAGATGACAGAGCAGGAAAAAACAATCAGGACCTTTTGTAGTGGCACAAGGAATTCCAGCCATTTTTATAACTCTGGACATTACAAAAGTTAGATAAATATGCAAAAGGTTTGAACTTCAAAACATTCAGACATTCCTTCTAAGAGACAGCTGGCTGAGAATATCCACTTTTAGGATTTTGCTCTGAGTTTGGGGTTGTTTTTGTGCATATGTTTAATGAATGATCACAGTGGCGTCTTGTCTCTGAGAATGGTGGATCCACATCAGGGTTGCTTTGATGTAAATTGATGTAATTTGGGTCATAGAATAGAATCTTTGTCATTGTTCTTATAGTACAACAGCGTGTAGTTTCATTGACAGTTCAGTCAATACCAACATGACATCATGTGCATCTAAAATTTAGTCTCAAGAATTAAGATAGAATCTTGATTAACATCAAAGCCGCATGAGGTGTTGGTGTGTTCCAAGATTTTCCAAAATTCTTACTATTGATGATGTTAATGAGGAAGAGTAAACACAAACATTGGCTGTTGTGTGTTTGGAGAGGAGTAAATTTTAAATTCAAAGTTTAACTTGATTCAGCAATGGGCTATAAAGATGATTTAGCACAGCTCCCTGAACTGTTGACTGTTGAGCCCCATTTAAAACCTGGGGTCGGCAACACTAGTGTTGATCTCGGTGCCTTCACAAGAGGTTAAAAGTCTAGGACTCACACGTGTCTGTTGGAACTGAAGATGAGAAGTGAAATGTTTTCAGGGAATCCAAACATGTCTGTCTGCCATCATTTCAGTGCTTTGTGTCGTCCAGCCTGCAAGACTCCTCACCGTTCATTAATGGCAATCTTTTCAACTTAACTATTCAAAATAACTATGGCATTCAAAAACCACATTCACATCAATCTGTGGACTTAAAATGTAGTGGCCTGCAAACCATGATGGAAGTTGGCTTAACCCAAAACACATTAGGACACATTTTGCTGTGGCTGAGAGCTCCATCTATATGAAGCCTCTCTGTCAGGACAGCCCTGCATGTTTGTGGTATTTATGGAGTCGCCTGTTCTCTATAGCATTTTAAACTGTATTCTTTCTTTCAGTTTTCCTTTGTTGGATCGTATTGTCTTGTCTCCTCTGGGAGACCCTATTTTGGATATTTTATCTGTCAGTATCTTTGAATTAAATGTGTCCAGTGGATGAGAGTTTGGGGTTTTGGCTGACCCTGTCCTCTAAGGGATCTCTACCCTGATTTTAAAGTGGTGATGAGCCTCCCGCCGCAGCGCTGTGATTAGTGAGTAGAGTTCTTTCACAGCACTCAGTGGGGAAATGGCTGGAAAGAGGCCTGCCATGGGTACATTGTGCTTTATGCTGCTCGGGCTGGCAGGAACACAGCATCCCAGTGAGTGCTGAGATATGAATCCTCCATGACAAGGGCCTCTGTCCTGCCTGTGAGGTGCAGAGTGCTGCTGTATCAGGTGATCGACCTCACTGAAATGCTCCTAAAAGGCTTTTCCACCCCTGTTTTGGCTCCTTGAGTGAGGAGAGTGGGATGCGCAACAGGATCCCCCATTTTCCAGGGTGTTGGATATCCTGAGAAAGGGCCCGTGTACAATAGTGGCTGTGATGGCAGATGCAGTTGAAGGCTAGTGCGTCTTTTTTCTTGCGTCACAAGGCCTGTCGTTGTGTGTAACAGAGTGGGGGTATGGGTGGGGTGAAGTGGATACCAGGGAGCTTGCTGACATTCCCCCACTGTACTTGTACTACTGAGGCTGTCAGAGTCCAGAACAGATGCAACCATGTCATTTGTGTCACCATGGAATCAAAAACAAAAAACGCACATTTCAGTGTTTGTTTAAAGATGATAATGAATTTTAAAGCCGTTACTGACCTGTGATATTCTGATGATTATCATGCATCCTTATTTTTCTGTGCATGCAATTTGCTTGTGGTAGAGTCCATCCAACATTTCCATATGTTGTTGCCATTTAAACTTGGAAACCCATCAGCTCTTTTGGGCAAAATGGCCATTTGCAGAAGATGGCCTGTTACACAGAAATGGTCCTGAAAGCTACTTAAAAAGGCCAGTAAAATGCTTTGCATTAATGAACTGATCACAAGATGTGATTACCAAAGACTGCACACCTCAAACACACTGTATACTGTGCATTTTGTTTAAAAAGGACTGGGTAGGTAAGTGAAAGAAGCATTGGCTTGTTCTTGAAGCTTGAAGTTTCTAGAGAAAACTGTTAGCTTTTTAAAAAGCTGGACATGAGATTGTATCTGAACTGACCAGCCACCGTCATGATCCAGAGCATCTGTTTATATCATCAACAAGTGACCACAATGGGATCTCTGTTAAAGTCAGCGCCAAAACCAAACTACTTTAACCCATCTTTCGGCCATTAAGACCAGGCTCCATGTCTGAGTTTGCTGTTGCTGCACTTTGAGGTTCTTGAGGGTTGCCTGATCCTGTGCTGGGACAGGGAACATTTTTATATATGTATATATAAATATATCTCCGTGTGTAGGATGGCCAGCTACAGCAGGGTGAGACAAAGTTTTGGGCTGTAGTGCAGACCAAACTTTTCCTCTATGTACTAAATTAAGTGGATTGGCCTTGGCTGCATGACAAGTGTCTCTAATCTTTTTATCCAGAAAGGGCAGGGCGTGGTATTCATCCATACATCCTTTATTCCATGCATTTCTGTCCATTATCCTCCACACAGCAGGCCTGCCTGCACACCAGCAGAACGCTTTGTCCTGCCCTATTCTGGAAGTTGTGGTTGGACTGGAGTAAAAATCTGCGGTCATTGCTTTGGAGCAGAAATAAAGTCTGTCAGGCATTTAGGAATAAAACTGCATTTGGGTTTTTCAAATGGAGTCAAAACTGAAGTTACACACAGGGTTGGTTGGAAATTGCTGTAATTAGAAAGTCATCACTATCACTGAGACTGGAAATTCAGAGGTACAGTCACCTCACCTGTAGCAGGACTAAAAACAGACACATGCACATCTCTCACTTGATGATGATTGCCTGAAATGATGCACTATTTCAGGCCTGTCATGAGTGGGCCTCTTGTTTGGTTTGGCATGTCGGTGCTATGCTAAGCCAAGCCAGTGTCCGGGGAGCATAGCTGGCTGCAGCTACGGTGGAAGGATGTTTTCTTCTTCCCTGCACAGTGAGCTCTGTGACTGGACAGTGTGAGGCCTGGAAGCTTGGGGTCCATTGTGGCCACTCCATGGGCAGCGTGCCTCTCCTCATCCCTGCTGATTGATCAGCATGACTGTTTTTCTTTCCCCTGGAGTAGAAAAGCAAACTGGGGCACTTTTGAGTCCCGGTGCTTTCCAGGGCTCCTGGTGCACTCATGGGGACAGTTGGCCCAGCGAGTTTTATGGGGAAATGTTGGCCAGGAGAGATGGGCCTTTTTACTAGTTGGTGCTGTTTACGAAGGTGGTTGAGTCGTATGTCAACATTCCAAAAGTTGTTGTCAAGGGAACGATGTGAATAACTGCCCCTCAGTGTATTCATGCCAACAGAAATAGACAAGTTAGCATGTATTCCTTTTACAGAAGACAACACACACCTATGTTTTAGAGATGTGGTTACTAAGGCTACATTGTTGGTCATAAATCATAATTGTTAAGGTGGTAAAATGGCCTCTGCAGTTAACAACAGAGGATAATTCTGCTACATGGAGACACCATAAATGCATAGCTGTCTGACGTTTTAGATTTATGTTTTCGCTATTAGTGGAAAGTCCTGTTGAAATATGAACATTAGGCAGTACTCCATCACATTGCAATGCAGTTCAGCCTCTGTGTGAAACTTGTCAGGTTGTTGTGATGCTGTCAGAAGGATATTCACTGATGAACTGTAAAAAGGGCACACTATCTAGACCTCTCAGCTCATTATGACCATTTCAATCAGCACTCCTGACTTAAAATCAGTGTCTTTTAAATACATGAAGGGAAGAGAGGCAGCCAGGCAACCATAAATAAGAAATCCAGCGATTTTTAGTCCAACCATAATAAACTCCAGATGTCTAATGAGCTTGATATGCTGCTTCAGTCTGAGCTTGGAGGCAAATTTTTATAAAGGATGAAAAATGTGTTGCGCATGGCACTCTTCATGTATAAATAAACACATTTGTATTAATCTCTTTTTTGTGTTTGTCGAGTTTTGGCAGCAGAGTGGGTCCCTCAGACCACCTACACAATGATCACATGAATCTACTTTGGCTTCACTCGGGGGTCTGAAAGTTCACTTAATTCCTTCATAATTCACACAGTCAGCTTTATCCACAATTATCATGTGCTAAACTTCAGGAATCCTGTATGTTAAATGAAAACTACAGTACACAGTTCCAACTGTCAAACACATCTCTGAGCGTATACTTGTTCATTCATAGGTGTGTTAGCAAAGTTGACTTTGGCACTGGTTTTGAATTAGGATCAGAGACTGGAAAATACATTTAAAAGTAGCTCTGCTGTAGCTTGGCAGCAGAGTTAATTTACCCTATGGTCACAGTCATCCTGTTGTCTTCTTCTCTGTGCTGTTCATTTACTCTCTAATCTTGTACATATGGTTTGCATCAGTAGTGGTCTGATGGTGTGTGGCCAACGAATGAAGAGAAGAGGAGGTATTAGCACGACAATCACATAGATCTGTCACTTTATTCCATGTTATTGAATGCTTCAGTTTATGAGCCT
>JAVQJX010047518.1:0-15551 GCA_036025115.1 Ambassis agassizii
CAGCTGATACATTGGCACGTGACATTATAAAAAATAATCACTGAATTCCCTTCTAAACCCCCAAATAGCTTGAGACATCCATGCCAACACAGAAACTGCTTTTGACACATCAAATAGCTGTATAAGAGAAACATCCTGACTCAGTCATCTCTGATCCATTTCACACTGAAAGCTGGCTCCTTTATAAAACTGTGCAAGTGAAATATTTATACCAGTATAAAAATAACACGAACACAATTTTCCTCAGCACTTCTCCCCATACTGCTGCGCATCCTGGATGAAAGTGAGACGAAATTACAAAAACCATTTCTCTCAGTTCCACACCTTGTTCAAACATTCGATGCGATTCTGCTTCAAAGCAAAACTAAATAAAAAAATACACACATTGTGCACAGACCCAGAGCTGCCACGGACTCACTCACCTATTCCCACTGAACTGTTACGTAACAGCTCAACATCAATGAGTCTGCACGGACAGGGGCTGTCAGTGGATCACTGTAAAACTGTACTCACATAAATGAACTACAGACAACAAGACAGTAACTTGTTAAACATAACTTACTAAAAGTGAAACCCATATGTCTACAAAGCTGCAGCGGACCAATTCAACACACTAACGTTACACGCACGTTTCAGCCAGCTAACTTGCTGAATGACCCACAAAAATGCAACAAAATAAGAAACAACGCAAAACGGACGTGGTGTTTTTTTTTTCAAACTATCCAATAATAGCCACTAACTAATATTTCTATCAAAATTTGTCCCAACTCTGCTTCTAGCCAACTCTGTCTAGTTACCCGAGGTTAACGTTAGCATTTGATAGCTGCTAGCTGACGTTAGCTAGCCTGTTTAGTAGCCCAAGAAAGCTGTTCGAAGTTTGAAATTAATTCGTAGGGATAGCAAACGAAGTCAAGTAAAAACACATTTATTATCACCACACTGCCTAAAATTGTCTATTTAAATCGCTGTCATAAGCGTACAATAGAAGTAAACAGACCTGGCTTCGTTGGAACAACACAGTTTCAAAATGGCTACCTTAGCAGCGGCAGCACACATTCATCAGCTTGCTAAGTGCTACTGAGCTAACTTGCAGTGTTTCATTACGAAACCGTCTACGTTCTATTAGCAAGATAGTCACAGGTAGAAAATGATTGGTATATACACAACCATGTGCACATACTAACCGGATCACACCTCTTCGCAGCCACAAAACTCTAACGGCGGGGCTATCGATGTTTGTTTGGGTTTTCGGTGCGCTTACCACTAGCGGTGGCACTGAGGGATTCGAACAGCCTCAACAGTGCTACATTCAATATCTTTCGCGATTATGCAACTTAGTGAGGTTCAAGTGTTGTTTTCAATTCGAAGAGACAAAACACTTACGCTCTTACAAAATAAAAGTCTTACCAAGTTAAATAATATGTTTGTCTCTGAAATTATTACACGACACTTCGGTGCATTTTTTCGACACATTTTAAGAGCAATGTGCTTTTTATACGCGTAGAGGAATTTTGCCCCCTTGAACGCAACTTAATACCTCCCCGCTACTGACAGCCAAACCAATCGATGTCAGAACTCGTCCAGGGAGATTTAGGCATTTAATCGAGCGCCTACACAATGGCAGCAAGCAAACACACACGACCTCTAGTTTAGCCAGTGAACGCTAATTTTATTACGTTTACATGTACGTTATTGTGACCGGCTAAGTGTCGAATGAAAAAAGCTTAAGGATAACGTTTAGGTATATCTAACGTCTGAGGTGTATATGTTATTACCGAAGGATAGCTTTGTATTAATGAGCTTTAAGCATGAGGTTAAATGCTAGTTGTTAACATTTCCTGTATTAGCTTGGAGTGTTTGTACATATAAAAAACAATACGTGTTATAAGGTGTGTTTTGTTTATGTTACTAATTAATACCGTGTTTTTGTTTCAGACTAAAATGATAGGAGTTACGTCTGGAAGACGGATAATGTCTGGGGTAAGAAGAAGTGTTGATAACAGGTTGTCTACAGATAAATTACCAATGCGTTTCTGTATTATTATGTCTCAGGTATCAGTATGGAGATGTTTTCAGAAGATGACCAGGGCATCAAACTATACTACTAAAGCCCAGCTGCTCTTACACTCTCAAGCCTCCACTGTGTTTATACCAACCTCTACCAACAAGCTGTTGTGCAGCATCAGGCCTGTGAGCTGGCAAGCTTCTCGTCTCTGTCATTCACAAGGCACCTCGAAGAAAGGTGACACCAAAGACAGTTTCAGTTTGAGGGCCCTCACTGAGGCTCCCAAACCCGCTCTGTATCTTGGTTTCTCTGGGCTCATCCCCTTCCTATCCGCTCCTCTCCTGATGGCTGCCACACAGTCCTTCTACCCTGAATTAGCATATGCTCAGATGGTGTATGGAGCTTCAATAGTGTCCTTCCTTGGAGGAGCCCGCTGGGGGTTTGCCATCCCTTCCGGCAGTCCTGCTCAGCCTGACTGGATGAACCTGGGCAACAGTGTGGTGCCATCACTCTTGGCCTGGCTGGCTCTGCTCTGCAGGGACAATATTGCTGAAGGAGCCCTTGTTGTTATCATGGGACTGGGTTTGTCACTGCATTACGACCTGACACTGCTGCCTGGCTACCCCGCCTGGTTCAAAGCCATGCGAACTGTCCTCACTCTGGTTGCTACCTTCTCACTGGTGGCTACTCTTGGACTGAAAAAAATCTGTGCTGAGAAGAAAATCAGAGAGATTCAGAAGTAATTTATGTTGGCAATTTGTAGATTTAATTCCAGATTTAATTCCATAATAAAATGTCACATCAAGTGAAGACGGTACCGTTTTTCTCATTTATAATACTGAACAGCAAGTTGTTACTATAGAAATTCCTTTCTGTGGAAATCTGTTGAAGTAATCTTAAGACTAGAGTGCTTTCTGAGTGAGGTGATATTTAGTTGCCATAGAAATCCAAGGCACTCCATTTTCGTGACAAGGCTACTTTTTCTGTACTTTACACACATGGATAATTCAGTAGTCATTTCAACTGCAATGCTTCAAACCAACTTGCAGGTTTACAGCAAAGACTGAACATGTTATTTAAACACAACCATTGCATCTACCCTAACTGCAGAAGAATCCTAGTACACACATGATCTCTTTTATGAAGTTTATTTAGTCTGAAACGCAACCAGGGAAAATATTACAGTTGTGTGCAAAGGGATAACAGTATGTTAGAAAATACTGTTTTTGTGCCACTGCTGCCCGAAGAGGAAAACACAATACCTTACCATAGAGATGGTAAACACATTTCTAAATACAGAGACCTTGTCATCAAACAGCTGAAATGTAAATGAAGAATAATTTCCAGTCATTTCAGATGATAAGTGAAATGGGTGACTTACTTGGATTTCACAATCACAAAGAGGCACAGAGTATTTACAGAAACATATATACAAAAATCATCCAGTGGAAACACAGCGACCACTGCACTACCACAGCGGCAAGTTCAAGTTTACCAAAACCTCAGCAAACCACTAAAGTTCATTTGGTTCCATTGTAAATTAGATTCAAGTAGTGTGACAGACTTTCCAAGAAACTCAAACATTTCCAGACAGAAAAATACACAAAAAACAGTGCTTTCACATAACAGCCTACAACAATATTCTCAGTCCTCAAAAAACTCTGCAGCATCAAAAATAGTCCTCTATGGAGAAAAATGATCCTTATCATCAGGACAGACTGTCCTCTAATATAAATAACTCTGTCACTCTTATGATCTAGAGAATTCAAAAATTTAAAAGAGATGAATCTTGTAACAAACAGGGACAGTTTAAGATGACAAAAGGACAAGTTAAAAGACACATTGATGTATAAATAATACACCAAATTAACCACAGAATAAAAAAATCCACTTGTCTAACATTCAGTGGGCGATCCACATCTCTGACAAGTTCTGGCTTAAACGCAAAGATGTGAGTGCGCTCTTTAGCTGGGGCACTGGCACCAGAGCATTATGGGTAATCTCTCCACAGATTGTTCTACTTCTGCCCCACAGATGCTCAATCAGGACTGGGATCTGGAGGCCAAGTCCTGTGCAGTTTTTGCAAGTTGACTTGGGTAAGTACTTGGTCTGCAATGATGTAAGGTATGCTTAGAGTAGAGCATACAGAGATCATTATACAGATATGATTACCATTACATGCCTACAATCATTGATTTTAAAGTTGTGGCTGAAGGGATAAAATAAAGTGAAACGCCTACTTGAGACTGAAACACATTTCTCAATGTGTTTCTTAAGGTGCACATTTTCTCCAGTTGATTCAATTTTGGGATGATTCAGGGTCACAGTCTGATCATTCCTGCTGATCAGAGCACAGCCAGCCCACCATCACAGCGGCTGGTGATCATGTTTCCGACCTCAGTCCAGGTATCCAGGTGTGGGTCATAGATCTCCACAGAATCCACTGTCACAGGAGCGGAGAAGTCTCTGCTGGCTGCCCTTCCTCCGACCGCATACAGCAGCCCGTTAACTGCTGACACCGACACACCTGCACGTGCAGTCGACATCGGAGACACCTCCACCCATTTCTCCTGTACAAAAACAAAACAAATATTCAGTCATTCAGTCAAATAAATCACACTAGTAATACAATTTCTAAACTTGGATGTCCTTACCTCTTCAGGACAGTACTTCTCTACTGTCTCTAGAGCACCCAGCGCCTCATTCCAGCCACCCACAGCGTAAATGCAGTTATTCAAGCAGGCAACACCCACATAGGCCCGACGTGTGACCATGACTGGAAGGGCACTCCATCGACGGGAGATAGGGTCATATACCTCTGCTGATCGTAGCTCCATGCCTTCATCACTGATCCCACCAATCACATAGATGAATCCTAAAAAGACACAGTAACATTTAGGCCAGAGCTGCTCAACTGAGTATTGTTAAAAAGGAGATTCAATTCAGGTTAAAAAGGGAAGGCACACCTTGTAGCTCACAACAGCCAAAGTAATAGCGAGGAACTGCCATGCTGCCAATGACCTCCCACTTGTTTTCCTCTGGGTCATATCGTTCCATTGTCTTTCCAATTTCAGAGCCAATCCAACCACCTGCAGGACGACCGCAATGTAATGAACAGGTGATTTTTATCATTCAGCACTTTGGTGAAATATGGTGAAGTGGTGCTGTGCTCTTTACCCAGTGCATACAGAGCACCATGGCAGGGGCAGACACCAACGCCGCAGCGAGGAAAATTCAGAGATGCTACTGCGGCCCACTGCTTAGTAACTGGATCATATCTCTCTGTGCAGTCAAAAATCATTGAATCCTTTTCTCCTAAAAAAAAAAACCACAATTCGTCATCCAAATGATTAGTTATTTTAACCTCACAACAAAACATAATATCGCTCATTTACCTCCCACCACATAGATCATGCCCTCCAGGACAGCGACTCCCAGCCCACTGCGGGCTTGATGCAGAGATGATACAGTAGTCCAATACTGGTTGAAGGTATCAAAGCGCTCTACACAGCTCAACGCCCGGCTGTCACTCCAGCGGCCCCCCTGCAGCCGAGTATAACCCCCTGACATGAGGAATCAAGAAAAAGTCAAGTTCATGATACTCGCCCAACGGAGAGTTTCACTTCTCGACTTTGCATTTTGTACATAAAATGAAAGCTCTGTCTTCAGAACAAAGACTTGTGATACATAACCTATAGCATAGAGGTATTTTCTGGCTTTTCTTCTGGGTCTCATCTTGGCTGGTTGTAGCTGGCTGTAAATCTTATTTTCTTTGGGAGACTTTGTGACTTCAGTGTATTCCTTCAACAGGGTTTGCAGTGCCACCCGGAGGCTGAAGTCAGTAACACCTTTGTTCAGAGACAAAATGGCAAAAAATGGTTTTATCCTCTGTACATTTCAGTTGCATTTAAAAACAACACATTAGAAGTACTGAAATAATAATGCACTTTTTCACCCTCTATGTATTTGAACAGTCTTTGCGGTGATAGCAGAGGGAAGCGGACAGCTTCTAACACCTCCACCACATGTTTTTTCCTTTTTGCCACATCTTGGAGAACCCAGTCCATAGCTGCAGTGAAAACCTGGTACTCATCTTCAATCCTCAGCTCTTCACTTCTTAGAAGTCTCACCAGCTGATCCTTCGACAGGCCCCTGAACTCATCTGTAACACACACCTGAAAGGAAGCAAGCTCAGCTTATACATTTAAGAGAGGAATTAACATAGATGCCAAAATTATACAGATACAGTGATGAGAGTTGATGGAACTTTCTGGCTTCAAACAGCTAAGAAACTTATACCTCTAGGAAGTGAACATGAATGTAGTTCTCTGTAAACTCCAGCATCTCTAAGCAGGCAATCTGCTCCAGGAACTGAAAGATGCCCACACAGTTGGATGGGTCCATGTGGCCTTTGAGAAATTCCCCACAGATAGACACCACCTCGTTCAGCTGCAGCATGTCTGCAGCCACCATCAGCTCTTGGACATTTTCAACGGTTACGCTAATCACTCCTGATAAGAGAGAAAACACATCCAGAAATTGTGCATAACCATTCCAGTTTAATCCTATGGTGACGGGGAAAGTGAGGATTGATGCAGACCTGTGTAGATAAAGTCCAGAAGAACCTCAAAGACTTCAGTGTCAACTCCAAGGATCTGAACCTCCTCTTTATCCACCTCTCTCATCCCACCAGAGAACAACGCAGAGAAGTATGGGCTGCTGGCTGCCAATACAAGTCGGTGGACCCTGAAGACACGGCCACCAACTTTAAGCCCCACGTCACAGAAATCAGTGCGAAGACGCATCTTGTTCATCTGGGCCAGGATGAGTCTAGCATAGCGGTCTGATGCCAGCAAAGCTTGCTCCAAACCCTGGGTTGCCATGGAAGCAGCAGCATCAGCACCACCACCACTACCACCACAACCAGTAGATGTTGACACAGAGATGGAGGACATGGCAGCTGACGCAGCTCTGCTTTACCATGGAGGCCAGTATATTCCCTCCTCTTCAGTGAGTCTCTACTTAAAAAGAGGAAGATGAGCAGACAAAAACACTCATTGTGTAAACATAAAACTACAGCTGTGGGGCACCAAATCATGAATGACAAACAGTGTATCAGTTCGGTTCCTTTGTTATGTGATAGTAACACTACTCAGTAAAGCTCAGCATAGGAAATGACCCATCTCAAAGTAGCTATATTAGCTATAAAAACACACCTGGCACCGCTGTTAGCTGGACATGCTAGCTATCAGGCAGCTAATGTGGACTCTATTATCACACAAGACTAAGATTTGTCAGCTGAGCTACGACGGTTTTATTGCTGAGCCAGTCTCTGCACAGGCTGCCAACTCTCTGATAATTCAACACACAAAACGCAACATTTGATGTTGTTTTTAGTTGCGACTTACCCGTAAGTTTACTGATGAGGATGCAGGCAACTTCCGTTGCTCTGCAGGCTGTCAATCCTATTTTCCGGATCGACTGGACTGGTCTGAGTCACCAGTCATTACTAATACATCTCCGAAAGCCAGCCATCAAGTCTGGGAGTTTGTTATCATCCCCTTGAGGGCCTTTCGCTGAATTTCTTAAAGGCATGATTTATTTCTAAAATATTTTTTTTAAAGAATGTGGTTTATTTAGCTTTGGTGAGTTGACAAAAAACTACTATAAGTTTGTCTAAACACACGACGCCAGGTGGCAGTGTTGACTTTAAGCTTGCTGCTACAAGCATGGAGGACCTCGACAACAAGCCACAGAAAGCCAACATGTAAATTATCTCAGTATTCTTATAATTTCTGCCCCCAGCTGAATGGTATAATTCTAGATGGAGCTATCCTCAAGTGTTGGCTGTAAACCTTTCTTCCACTGGGGTCTTGACCAAGCTTACAATCTAACCTACTTTTAGACAATGTCACTGGGTAGTCCAGTTTGTTTTCATCAGTATTATTATGTTGGAAACCTGTCGGTACACATAGGAACCTTTCACTCCCTTTTATGGTAGAAAAAAAACACCTCTAACGTTCACTCAGATTATCTGTCACACACCTGAAATACAAGTCCTGTAACATCTGTCACTTGACTTGTATTTCCACCTATTTCTATGTGTAACACGATGAGGATATATGGTAGGATCAGCGTTGGCCAATTAAAACCAAAGGTAGTCATGTGCCAATCTGGCAAACCTTCTTAGCTACACCCTCCACCTTTTGTTGCCCTGTACTGTTACATTTCTCCATAAAGGCCATCCACCACAGCTATTGTCTGAGCTGAACAATCAGTATATTGGCTATAACTTAAATTGACTCAATATAACAAAAAGCTCTCCTATGAAAGGATAAGTTTGCAATAGCTACACTCCTTTTTTTTTAATAGCCTTAGCTTGTGTGTACTCAACATTGTTATTCCTTCCATGTAAGCATCAATTGGGCTACATGTTGATCACAAACCCAACACTAATGTATTCTTCTTAAACCAATGAGTGGCTTTTTTTTCTTAATGGTGGCACGATTACTGTCAGTTTCCTTGTGAGGTGGAGTTACATGTTAATTCCATTGCTTATTTTTAGCAGTCGTGAGTTGATCGGTGTTGTTTTGCAATTAAAGAGCCTTATTAGTGTTTCATTGAGGTTTGACAAAACCTCCATCTTCTATCCTTTTAAGCATGTTGTTACATACTGTATGTGTTTCCTAATGTTCTCTATCATGTCAGTGTTAATGTATCCGAGTTCAAATTTGTCTTCAAAAATTAAACCTAATAACTTGTTATTATTGTTTTGTTGTTTTTTTGCCTTTTGTTCTTCATGCTGCTGCCTTGGGAGGTGTCCCCTGTGAAACAGGTTTTAATAAGTAGGTGAGGCGCTAAAATGGTGACCTCACTGGATGAAAATTGTTCTATTACAGTGTGATTATGCTTTAATTTTTGTTAGTCTTGGCTGTCATTTCCTATTTTCTCTTCTTTAGAGAATGTTTTCGCTTGTCATGAGCATGATTTTTACAGATCATTATGGCTCTCCTTTGTGGTGACTGTTCAACTTGTTCTCAGCGTTTCCCATGTAGTAGGAGAAAAAAAAAGCAAATACTGTGAGGGTCATCCTATATGGAAAGTGGTTGCCATAATTACTGTTCTGTTGTAAATGTAGGGTATGTCTGACTTTTACATCAGGGCTCTGACCTCCAGTTAGACGTTACACTTACCAGGAAAGAAAAACATTGTGAGATGAAACTGACAGATTGAGGGTTCATATGGGAGTAGGCAGAGTTCAGATTTTATGGATTGGACTTAAATCTTACCAGATAACAAATAATTACTCTGTGGTATATAATTTCCATTACTTATACTGTAATAACTACTGTTGAATCGTGAGGTATTTCATTTTAATAATGCACTTTTCCCTCTTGAAATGTTATCTTGTCTACATGTTTGTATAGATCTTGGCAGACCAGACTCTTGTCCTCAATTTGTGAACTGCGTAACCCTCCCTTATCTAAGCTAAGGTCACCACCTACCGTGTACATACAGTATTATGCTTTCACACCGAGCCGTGTCTGATTTGAACTCTGAAGCTTCTCTGCCATCTGTACTGGAGCTGGTGTCTGTCAGTCACATTAGTTTGCTGGCCACATGCCTGCGGGCTCTTTTTTAATCTATTTGAGAGCTGAGCAATGAGATTGTCCTGAAAGCTTGAGGGATCCTGAGGTGCTTCATTTAATACAGCTAAAATCATTGGTGAGGTTTTGGCTTTTTTGGGGGCAAATAGAATACGCTGTGATACTAAATTAGCCTTTGGTGCCTGTTTTACAAAAGTGGGATCATCCTCCAAAGCTTTCCTGGTATCTGTAAATCTAATTTGGTTGTGGATCTGGACTGGGATTTCACCTGAATGGTTTGTCGACAAGCAGTGTTTGTTGTCTCTGAGCTGGCTCAGTGTCACCTAATGTCTCAGTTGGGTCTGAGCCCCTGTTACGGTCACCTCTTCAGTAACAGTACCAAGAAATATCACAGCATAATGCTGCACTTTTCACCAAGTGGCATAGAAACTTACATCATTGTGTTTTTTTTGTAATATAGTAATTATAGTATTATATTAGTAATTATATCTAGTCATATTTAATCAGAATAAGTCTTGTTTACACAATGTCATTCATATGTAGTATCATAATGTACAAATTGAAAGATTATGTATCGTTTATAATTGAACCAAGATGTTTTTTTTTTGCCTGGCATTAAATAGCTTAAAAAGGCTATTTTTAAGTATCTAAGTAACCTTTCTAACAATGTAGATATTTTGATGAATTAGTTACTGTTTACCTACAGCTTACTGTTTGGACTCTATCATTGGACATTTTTTTTCAGTTAAAATGTGTCTCTGGTGTGTTTAATGGTTCAGTCTGTAGCCTACTTGCTGGTTGGCAGGCAACAGGATCTCCTGCCTTCAGCCTATAAGCCAGCTATAATGTGAGCTAGTAAAAAAAAGAGAGAGCGCGGGGGAAAAAAATCCCTCTCTTATCGATTCTGCCTCCAACATAGCAACTGCTCGCTGATTGGCTGACGTGTGATCCGTACTCGGACTCCCATTGGTTGATGGCGTAGCGTGAAACCGTAGAATCGGACGGAGACAGAGGGGAGGAGAGACGCTATTGGCTGCTGCAAACTGAAAGCGAAAACCTCTTTTTCTGAAAAGCCTGCGGGACAGTTGATGATGTGTGTGTATTTTAGGCGTGACTCCAAAGGTAATTCGTCCTGCTACCACACTCCTCCTCCTCCTCCTCCTCCTCTTCTTCTTTTCTCATCCTACATTCAGTATTTAGATTGAGAAGTATAAAGGAAAATGAGATGAATCTAAACGAGGAAAACAAGGAAAGAGAAAGGGGGGAGAGCAGAGGGTGTCTGTATATGTGGACAAAAAGAGGTGGGGGGCTGGGTTTTTACAGAGATTTAACTCTGGTAGTGAAGGGAAGTGAGAAGAAACTGCTATAAAAGCAAATAGCTAGGTGGGAGTGTGCTCAGAGTTAAAGAAAATGTAGGAAAGGCCCAACCTGACCTTTCCAGCCCCCATTTTTCACAGTATCCTGTACAGCAGTGAGAGAAATGCACTTCTCCTGTCTTGTCTTATCCACACGATTCCCCTGCCCACTCTCTCCCTGTCTTTAGGACACTCACGCAGCCTGAGGGTGAGTCAGCCTGGGTACACTCTGTCCTATCTCTTACAACTATCTATCTCCACTGCATCTGGTCAGTCTAGCTAGCAGAGCACGCATGCCGCCTGTTCACCAGCTCTCCATGCTGACACAGGTAAGAGGGGGTAATCCGTGGCCTGGAACTGAGGCTCTCCCCCAGTACATCCCTGCCCTCTGCACCTCATTAATCCTTACCTAACACAGACCTTATGTGATGGATGAAAGAGGCCACCTGTTGCTCTGGTCACAGTGGCCCAGTAGTGGGGTGATCCAAGGTCTTCAACATCATCGTCAGGGCTCTATAAATCACGTGTTTCTTTGTAGATTGTGTTCAAAGTTTGTAAATTAGATAATGGTGCTGGCTGCGAAACCCAAACTGCTCTCAAGCTGGCATGTACCAAATGTCGTGCCGCATTCCTTTCACAGAAGCAGAGGTCTCGGAATACTGCATGTTTCTAGTGAAATGGGTTAGAAACATTTTTTTCTAGTGACTCAGTGGCGGCTAGACGGTGTAGGGAAAGAGCCTGCGCACATCCTGCTATTGTCCTCATTGCTTCCTTTCTCTTCCATCTGTCCACAGTGTGTCCTCCAGTGCCGTCGCTGCCTGCTATCATTGCTGACCCAAGGATAAGCTCATCAGACAACAATGGCTCCACCATAGACGGTAAAACTTGGGATAACAAGTTATCTCTCATTAAGTCACCATGTTCATTTGGTAGTAATGTTTCAAATATTACCTGGAAAATTTTTACATGCTTAGATCGAACAGTAAAAAACACACACACAAGGGATTACGTAAGTTGACAAAACCCTCATCAGTTTATTGTCTTTCAGCAAGAAAAAGGTCAGGATCTCACATTGCTTAGCTTCACTAGAGGAGTTTCCTCTGATTTCCCCCAGTGAATTCTCAAATCAACCTCCATCCATGAACAAACCCTCAGAAATACATTTCATGGTTTTCTCTGTACAGAGTATCTATTGTCCTCAAACTTGAAAAATGTGCCAAGTTCAACATGGATTCCTTTCCTCTTAAGCTATGTAGGCTGCATGTCATTAAAAAACATTCATAGCTCGAGCAATGCCACAGTTCAAGTAATGGAGGCAGGATTCTTCCGGACCTCTGGCAGTTCATACAACATGTCGGAGGCCGCATCATACCAACACCACCAAAGAGAGTGCATTTTTTGTGGCAAATGGCAACCTCTCATAACAGCATTACCATCACCACCACCATCATCATCATTATCATCGTCATACATTGCAACAATACAAATACTGTTGGATTGCACTTTCTTCAAGCTTTCATCTTGTGGCATGTTTATAGAAAAAATATATATAGAATACAAAAAGCTTATACTTCTTTAAGTAACAGAATATAACATACAGTACTTCAGATTATGTTTTGATCAGCACATCAGCAGGTGTACATAAATTTCCCCACCCTTGCCCAAATGCAATTACCAGACTAAATGGGGATGTAATTTTGCTCACTATTAATTAAGTGCTTTGGTCAATGGGTATGACATTTAGTATGCTTTTACTATGGTATTCTACAGGATGTTAACGCTACATAATTATCCACTGTATATGAACGTAGGTTAAGAAAAGGGGCAAACAATTACCACGACTTTTCACATATTCACACGTGGCATTTTACTCCCCACCCCTCCAACAAAGGTTTGGTCCACCAAACCAGATAACAATGGAATCAGCCTGTTTACAGCACCGTTTTTTTCCCTCCCTTCACAAAAAGCACTTTGTAGTAGCAAACCATCTAACATATGGGTCAAATTTTCAGAACTGAATAAATGGACATCTCTAGCAAGTCAAACCAAGGTGCAGCACCTGATGTCAGTGAGCAAATTTCAGGTTGTTGACATCCATATGGAAAAGGTGTCCATTATACAGCAATAAATGAAGTACAAAAATTTATTTTGAAAGCTTCAACAGTCTCTTTGAAAAAAAGAAGAAAAAAGCTGACATTCAAGTTCCGGTCCCACTTTGATCTGTGAAATCCCATTCACAAAAGCCGATGGAATCACTGTAGTGCAAAATTCTACACGATGCACCTTGTTGCAGTCATTCTTGCAGGATACAGTAAACATGTCCTTTCTGTCACTCCGCTGGATTACATTTCTGGGGCGGCAGGCGGAAGCCCCGAAGTGTGTTTGGGAGTCTGTAACAGTTTGTGTTCCTCTGCATGTTGAGAAGGCGTGGCTGCAGCTTTGGCGTGTACTGGATGCGACAGCCGGACATCCAGGGCGTCATTGTGTTGCGCTAATGAGTGCAGGCGATAGTGCAGGACGAGGTCTTTCAGGGAGCAGTGAACGTCGTAGGGTTCAGCGAAGCCGTATCCGTGTGGTGTGCTGTAGATCATGCAATGTTTGACTTCTTCATTCACACTGCAATAAAAAGAGAAAAATCAGTGACTGTCAGAGTTTCAACTCAAATCGGTTCCAATTCAATCCTTCATTCAAATATATACTCACACAACAGAGCAGGCGTAGCATCCCTGTTTGCTGCTCTCACGGATCAGAAAGGTGCCAGGGTCTTTGCCTTGAAGCATCTCCTCAGCCTGCGTCCGACTTAGTTCACCAACAAACCAACTCGTCTCGTCTTGATGTGGCAAATTCTTCTCGTCTCCCTTCAACACGTATGTGCTGAAATGAGAAGAGGTTTTAGAATAACTCTGCTAACATTTATAATCTGCTAATATTTATAAGCTTATAATACGAAAAAAGACTGAACTTACTCATCAAGGCTGTCGCTGTGCATGCCCAGCCAGTCATTTATGCGTTTCTGTCGTACGCCTTTGTGATTAAGCCAGCTGCAATGACAGATGACAGATTAATTTTTTCATTCTGCAAAGAAGTAATTGTACAGAATTACCACACCAATAACATAGCAATGTTACTTACTTAAGGTACTGGTCTCTGATGTTGCGTAACTGGATGAGGTCTGGCCGCAAGCTGTTTATCCTCCTGTCCGTCTCTCTGTAGTCCTCCACCTGCGTTCTCAAGTCCTCCTCCAGGTGGATTTTGCTGTCGTAGATCTCCCCAAGACGGCACTTAAGCTTCTCGTAATTTATCAGAAAACTGATGAGAGAAAAAAAATGGAGGTCATAAGTCTGTTTCTAGTTTTGAGAATAAATGCAACAAAATTACATTTTTTTTGTATTAAGTACCTCTCCAGGTCTTTGTCTGCGCCCTCCAATATGCTGTTCCTCTCAAACTCCTCTCCGTATCGCTCCTGCTCACGACACTGCTCCTCGAATATGAGCATTGTCTCATTAAAAGCCTCTATTGCCGTACGCTTCATCTGGATCTCCTGAATCACAGAGCAGCTCCAGTCAGATCACAAAAGTCTCAAGGATATATTGGACTACAGTATGAAAATATATTTGACTCTAAAAGCATTACAATTTAATTTTCTAACCTGTGAGGTCTTTGTGAAGGTCTCGTAAAGACGATCAAACTCCTTTGACTTCTCCTGGTACTGACAGTGGACCTCTTTGAGCTTTCTTCCAGCGACATCGACACTGTTTTCTTTCACCTGAAGTCAGAATCTCCATTTAACTATTTGAACTCAGCATTATATGACTGCCAATTTGTTTAGCGACAAAGAACGGCTGTGATGCTTACTAACCTGCTGGAAGCGGGACACTGGGTGGGTGAGCATCAGGTCCAGGGTGGCATTATATTCCACCAACGGATGGTGCTGATAGTACCAGATGAGCTCCACTACTGAAGTGAATGTGAGGGGGTCCGAGAACCCATATTTCCCATCACGGTGGTAAATCTTAATGAGCTTGTTGTGCCCGTCTTTCCTGAGACAGACAGAGAAAAAAAGTTTACAAAAATTAGATTTGAAGCAAAACATTTTTTTTTTTAAATTTTTTTATTAAATGGCTTTTCTTACCTTAATGTCAGCGTAAAGTCTCCCTGCAGCTTTGTTGATGCGTTGCGCACCAGAAAGGAGCCATCAGGTGTGTCTCGGAGCTTCTCATTTACCTCATCCCTACGGGGAAGAATCAGTGAAACGCTTGACAACATGCCAGTATATTAAACAGTCAAACAAAAGATACTGAACTGACAGGTAGAAAAGTCAGTATGTAAATATCATAGTTCATTACCTTGTTATATCTCCCCAGTACCATTCAGCGTCCTGTAGCACATATGCAGGTGGTGAAAGGCAGTTGTTGTTCATGGTGGAAGAGGCTGGCTTTGGTGACCTGGGAGGGAGCGCTACAAGAGAAGGATGACGAAATTACAGGCAAAGCCTCAGGATGGCAGGATTCAAGATCTATCACCCTGCCCTGTGGGGGGGGGGGGGGGGGGGGGGGGGGGGGGGGGGGGGGGGGGGGGGGGGGG
>JAVQJX010047581.1:0-16771 GCA_036025115.1 Ambassis agassizii
GTAATCTTCAATAATCAAACAAATAAGAATAAAAGTTTTGAATTTCTGGGATCATTTAAATTTTCCTGGATGCGTTGTGTTGGTCTAAAATTTCATTCACAATGGCCACAAATTCCACACATACCACACATTTAACGCTCCAAAACTTCATTCAAACTGCATTTGTTTGAACTACATTTAGCAGCATTTGCTTATTTTTTTTTTTTTTTGATGTGAAACTTTGTTCGTATTTATTGGAGACATTTGTGTGTCTCCAATTTCAAATCTGAGAATTCTCAGTGCTACCAAATTTAGTGATTAGAGATTTATTTTTAGTAAATTGTGTGATTTTTATAAAAGAAGAGAAACTTGCTACACAATAGTACTATCCTTTGATAATTGGTGAGTGTATCAGACACGCCTCTTGAATACCAGTTTCAGTCATTGCAATGGGTAAAAACAATGGATTACTTAAAATGCAGTTTCGGCTCAAATAATTGTTCTAAACCTCATATCTCCCATTTCACACCACACAAATGGTTTATTTGCTGTCTTTCCTTGTGCAGCACAAAGATGCCTATCAAGTAATCCTGGACGGTGTGAAAGGTGGCCCCAAGGAGAAGCGTCTGGCAGCACAATTTATTCCCAAGTTCTTCAGCAGCTTTCCTGAACTTGCAGATGCAGCTATTAATGCCCAGCTTGATCTTTGCGAAGATGAAGACGTGTCGGTGAGTATTCATAAAAGTGAACATAGATCTTTTTAGAGATCTTTGATTCACAGTAGCAGGCACAAAGTTTGTCCTGTTCAAGCTGTCCTTGACTTCACTGTACTCACAATTATGTCCTCTTGCTTGCATCTCTGCCCAGATTCGGCGGCAGGCCATAAAGGAGCTCCCACGGTTTGCAACAGGAGAGAACATCGTCAGAGTTGCAGATATTCTCACTCAGCTCCTTCAGACAGGTATTGGATCTTTTAATACCATTTCTCTCTGAAGAGAAAACTAATGACCAATATACTGATATTTGTGCAATGTTTTTTCTGATTCCAGATGACACAGCAGAGTTCAACCAAGTGAATGCAGCACTTCTTTCTATCTTCAAGATGGATGCAAAGGGTAAGTTCTGGTCATGCAAAATAAATGTAGCAGATCTGAAGGTAAAAAAAAAGATCTTTTTTCACTTGACGTGATGTAATCAATCTCTGTTTGTGTCCATCAGGTACCCTTGGAGGCCTCTTCTCTCAGATCCTTCAGGGAGAGGATATAGTGCGAGAACGGGCCATCAAGTTCCTTTCAACCAAACTGAAGGCCCTCCCAGAGGACATTATGTCAAAGGAGGTGGAGGAGTACATCTTTGCAGAGACAAAAAAGGTCTGTTTGGCTGTTTACAGATATTTGATCACTGCTGATTGATTTTGAATTTGTTGGAATGTAACAAAGACCTCAATAAACGTCATAATATGTGATGAAGTCAGGATGCTTAGTAGAATTGCAGTCAGCAAAGCCTTCAGTTGTGAATTGACCATATCTGTGTGAGAGTACTGAGACCCAAGAAACCTTATTGATTGACTGGACAAAGAAAAGCATGTTAATAAATTAACTTGGCCTGTAGATTGTTTCCAAATATAATGGTGAGAACATCTTTGGTCTCCTCAGCAGTGATCTTAAGCTTCTATTCGTCATAATCTTTGAGTCCAGAAATCCTTCTTAACACTCACTTATTTTCTCCATAGGTGTTGGAGGATGTAACAGGAGAGGAGTTTGTGCTGTTGATGCGCGTAGTGTCGGGTCTTCGAGTGCTGCAGACGGTGAATGGCCGGCAGCAGCTGGTGGAGCTGGTGGTAGAGCAGGCTTTCTTGGAGCAGGCCCTAAACCCAGCTGACCCAGACACTGTGGATCGTCTGCTGCAGTGCACACGCCAGGCACTCCCACTGTTCTCCGTGAGTAGAACCACTTCTCACTATTCATGAGATCTTCACAGATGCTTGTTACTGCTGGTGTGTTATAAGGTTAAATGTTTTTTTAGATTGTTTTCCTTAAATATCAGACGTAAGATCTCTGTGCAGAAAATCCTCCACTCATAGATCACAAAGGCAGTGAATGCATTTCACTAATGAATACTGAG
This sequence comes from Ambassis agassizii, assembly GCA_036025115.1. Taxonomy (NCBI): domain Eukaryota; kingdom Metazoa; phylum Chordata; class Actinopteri; family Ambassidae; genus Ambassis; species Ambassis agassizii. The sequence continues at coordinate 2,104 of JAVQJX010047581.1, forward strand.
GACTACCTAACGTATAACCTACAACATGCTTGTATTATTCACATTACATATTTGAATGCATGTTTAAATGGCGACCTATCGACTTTTTTCTTGTAGAAAAATGTCCATTCCACACGTTTTGTAACGTACTTCTGTGAACACGTCCTGCCCAACCTCAGCATCCTGACGAGTCCTGTGGCAGAGTTGGACATTCAGTTGGAAGTAAGTTCTTTTTAAAAAAAACTGTAAATAACTTGCTTGTCCATGACTTCAGTCCTCAACACAGGTTTGAAACAAATATTTACTGCGACTCTGATAAACTGATGTGATGTGGATAATGTTCAGTCGCTTTGTATGTGTTTGGATTCAATTATTTGTAAGCACTGACCTTTTATTTACATTTTATGAGTTCTATACACTTTTTTTTCTTTGACACTGACCCCAAGCCGACTCCTGGGAGAGATATACATGTTGTGATGTTCTACCTCTACATCGCTGTTTCTCATTAGCAATGCATGTGACGCGGTGTGTGGATCAGCTAAGTTTTCTCTGTGTTTAGGTCCTGAAGCTGCTGGCTGAGATGAGTCCGTTCTGTGGAGACATGGAGAAACTGGAGGCCAACGTCAACATGCTGTTTACCAAGCTAGTGGTAAGAACAAGCTTTCATGGTGTAGCTGGCTAATGGAAGATGTATATCTGCTATTTGTTTTACTCAAATAGTTTTATGTGAAGTGCAGGAAAGGGTCATGAGTTTTCATGTTCTGCTTGTGCAGGAGTTCATGCCTCTGCCACCAGAAGAAGTGGAGAACGGTGAGAACTCTGCAAATGAGGAGCCCAAACTGCAGTTTAGCTACGTAGAGTGTCTCCTCTTCAGTTTCCACCAGCTGGGTAAGAAGCTGCCGGACTTCCTCCTCGACAAAGTGGATGCTGAGCGTCTGAAAGACTTCAAGATCAGGTGGGGAAAAGGGTCTTCTAGATTTTGAATGATTGACATGAATTGACTTGTTGTTAGGTCTGTTTGATACATTTGACTGACAATGGCCACTTTTTGCATTGTATTAAATGTGTGCTGTGTTTATGTACAGGTTACAGTATTTTGCTAGAGGCCTCCAGGTTTACATCAGGCAATTGCGAGTGGCACTGCAAGGAAAGACGGGAGACGCTCTGAAGACTGAAGAGGTAACTTAATTTAATGTTTATTCCAAATCATCATCTTCAGACCAGTACAAACAGAACTTTCTTAAGGACTAACTTTATCTTTTTGTATCAACAGAACAAGATCAAAGTTGTGGCTCTGAAGATCACAAACAACATCAACGTCCTCATAAAGGTAATGTCTCATCAAAACCCAGTCACTGAAAAGTTTTCCATCGTGTAAGACGTCATTTTAAAGCAAAGTGTGATCTGAAATTATGTTTTTGTTTCAGGATCTCTTCCACAACCCTCCATCATTTAAGAGCACAGTCACTCTGTCCTGGAAACCTGTCCAAAAGACGGAGGCAGTAGCGTAAGTCTGCTTCCATGTCTTTGTTTAAAAAAAAAAGTTGTAAAAGTAGCTGTCAGACATCCCGACATTTTGTTCTTGTCTGTGTGCTTCATGTTCTTTCCCTCTGGTTTTAGGCCTAAGCGTCCATCAGGTGAGGAAATGGGTCCTGGTGGCGGCACAAAAAAACAAATCCCTGCTCTGCCCCGAAGGGACGCGCGGCAGATCTACAATCCCCCCAGTGGCAAGTACAGTGCCACCATCGGCAATTTTAACTATGGTGAGTAATATTCACTTTCATTCTTTCTCTTTTTTTTTCCACACTGATGTGCCTGACATTCAATTTATAGTCAATCTAGTGAAAGTCTTTACATAGTTTGTCCAGTAGAGGGCACTGCTGACCACACTTTTTTTTTTTTTAAACCTCCTGCATTCTTTGTGCTTCTCTTAATTGCAGTCCAATATGAACTGTTTGTTTCCATTGTTTTGTCACTGCAGAGCAGCGGGGTGGTTTCAGGGGAGGCCGGGGGCGAGGCTTTGGAGGCAGAGGCACCAGAAGCCGAGGCCGAATGTACTGACGTCCACATGTAGTACATATTGCTCATTGAACTGCATCACATCAGGATCTTTCCTGCACCAAATGGACTTTTTGTCACCACCTCTTCTGTTGTTTTTTTCTACCTGGTCTTGACTATTCACTTTCATTCACACAAGGTGTTTTTATTTGCTTTTGGATGGAGGGGGGTGGGGGGGTTCTTTCTGTCTTTAGAATCAATCAGACAACTGGTTCGACTTATTTTGTTTTTTACCTGTCATTACACAACATTTACTCCTGTATTCCTCTTAGCCAAGGTAAATCTAAATGTGTTTTTTCTCTTCCTTAAAATTTTAAACATTGTGTATTTTTGTGGAACAAAAGACTGCCAAGTTGTAACTGATAAATATTTTTGTCAGATTGATGTAGGTAAAAAAAAAAAAAAAGATCCTATTGTTTTGCACCATGTTGATGAATGCATCTGTTTCTACAGTTTTATTTAATCTTGTTTTTGTTTTTGTTTTTTATTAGAGCTTAATTTGAATTGGCTGATTATGCGACTTTGTATGATCAATGAAGCTGTTTCATTGGATTTTTATCATAAACATGTTTAGAGCTATGAGCTTTTGTCATTTGCTTGTTTATATAGAACTTTTTCTTCTAAATAGTCCTCGGTTGTTCCAAAATTACCATCCCTCCCCCTCCCCTCCTCAAACTTTGTGCTCACCCACCCCCTCTACTTCCCCTCATATGTCCCATTTACCATTTTCACCCTCCTGTTTTTCCCTTTCTGTCTTTCTGTTTATACTCGCCTATATCTGTACCAAACAGGAGTGAAGAGAGGGTAATTTTAGCCCAAGATTTCTGGCATCCACATTTAGAATACATGCACAAAAACGTGCCTCCTTGCTTGTCGCTCCATCAGTTTGTGTATGTGTGCACTTTGAAGAAGAAAAGAGTAGATTTGGTCTACCAATAATTTATAGGGCTATAAATAGTCGGTGCCACATTTAGAATGCTTTATTTTACACACGCCGATGGTGTTCTTGCGTTTAAAACCCTGTTTTAACAGTTTTATTAGATATTTATGGTCAAATTTTTAAGCTTTATTTTCATATTTTGTGGTCATAAATTCTGTAGATCTGAAATCTAAGCTAAATTATCCCCAATTAATTCTGAAATACATACAGGGAAATTGTGTGCAAATGTCTTTTTAAATGTCTAAAACTGCTTCGCATTGAGACACACATGCACTTCGTGGATGCTACAGGTCTGCATGTGAAGACACGTGTGATGGAGTGTGTAGGTGGATGCTTTGGGGGAGGAGGGGCGCTCAAACTCTCTATTTTCTGAATTGAGACTGGCAGCCTTTTACAGTGAGGCAACACGAAAGGAAAACCACAAAACCTCCAAAAGTTTAAAATGTTCATTGTTTATTAGGTGCACATGAAATCATTTTTCCCCCATCCTTAACAATGCGTCTAAAAAAAATGTCAACAAACAAAAAAAAAGATCCATCATGTCAATTTGAAGTAATGGATTTGTGTGAGTTTGTGATTATTTTACCAAATCGATCTTTATGCTGCATTTATTACAGAAGAAATGTTGGAAAATTCACTGAAGGAGCTCATCCAGGGGATGGTGTTCTTGTCATGGCAGAGTCTCCCCTCTAGAGGGCGATCCAGACCAGGGTTTTCCTCTCAAAGCAACCAAATCTATTTTTATCCCAAACCAACGAGTCACTTAAAGCTTTCATGATGTCTTTTTGTCTCTCTTTGTATTTCTGCTCGGTTTAAGGCGGATGGAGGAACATTGTGATCAGTCTGTGCAATGTGCAGGAAAAATAATATCTCCATGTCCTTTTCATGACCCAGAAGGGGGGAAATGTTAAGAGCCCGCTGTGTTTGTGTCACTGCTTGTTAAGTATTGTGCTGAATCAGTGCACGAATGGATGAAAGGCGTCAAAATGACCGATTTGTGTTGATTGTAAGACTAAATCCACATATTCTCATTTAATTTATTTATAATTATCAATATACTCTTTGCATCCCGTTAATAATATAACAAGCCATCCTCCATGTCTGTTGTTTTGCACAGATACTGTACTGCTTTTGGCACTGACTTCATGATGCGTTTACGGTCTTTTTTTCCCCCTCCCTCAAGGACAGTAGGGGGCGCTACACGACCGAGATAAACCCATTTCTCATTGATCGTGACCAGGTATTTCCCAAACCAGCCTGCCAGCCAGTCAGTCAGCAAAACGCCTGATACGCGCTTTTGTTGTGCGCGCACGTACACACACACACACACAGAGAGAGAGAGACGCACAAAACGGCGGAGCTGAAAATAATCAAGTGGGCGGCGGCAGCGGGAGAAGAAGCGAAGACGACCCTCAGAGAGAGAAGGAAGGAAGGAAGGAGCGACTGTACGAGCCCATGTGAGACTAGAAGTGAAGGTAAATCAATAGTCCTGAAGCACTTGGTGGAACTCGATGGGTTTCCTCACTTTATTAACGCCCATTGAGAGGAGGTGGTGGTGACAAAAGAAGCCCTTCATACTGTACACCAACAGACCTTATCGTTATAATCTACACTTATCATTAATAGGTGCACATTTACTGCTGATTGTGACTGTGATTTGAATTGAAACACATGTGGTGCTTTAATGGCTGCTTTATCAGTGTGTTGACATCACAAATTGTGCGTCTTTTAGGGGAAAACTTGACTTTCTGATACCATCTTTGTTGGTTTAGATGCCATTTAAAGTCAAGCAAGTGACCAAAATTGGAAGCTACTTGATTGATTGAGGTTTGGTGCCATTTAACCTGATGTTTTGTCTCTGTTTGGAAAGAGGTGAAGGCCTTTAGGTCGTCATCCACTGACCTCCTCACTGATAGGAGCTGTCCACGGTGCTGAACCATCACAGGCCACTGGAAACAGGAGATTTGGTCAAATAATGTAAGTTTTCAAACATTGTGTAACGCATAGTTTGACAAGATTCTTTCTTTCTTTTGCTCAAGGACACTTCAGCAGGTTAAATATCTTCTATCTCCTTCTATATTAACTCTTGTTTCTCTTTCATTCTTCGAATCGTGACAGCTTTTAACTGCAGCGTCCCTGAACTAATAAGGTGTCAGTGGCAGATAGCGTGCTGGAAGCTACGTGCCAAAAGAAATCAGTTGTGAAAATGGAACTTTTTCTTCCCTTTTTATATATAAAAAAAAAGAAAAAGGAAAAAAAAAACCCGCACCGTCCGCCCCCTCATGTACAATGCTGGGAATAGTAACAGCACTGTGAGGCTGGTCTAAATATAGCAGCCAGTGAGTGTTAACATGTCAACTTCAGCAGGAGTGTGCAGGGAAGCGGCTGCTGCACGTGTGACCGCTGTGGATGTACACAGCTCCGCTATAAATACTAAACCAGGCGCTGTATTATATATAGACTTTATATATATATATATATATGTATATATATGCGCACACTAAGCCAGGCGTTGTAAATAAAGACTGCTTTAATTCATCGGGTCACAGAAGACAAACACACAAATGGCCATACGATGAAAATATTTTAGATGATCAGCCTCTTCATCATCTGACATGTTGATGATGAGCTTTGAAATTCCCGAATCCAAGACTCGTTGTAGGAAGGAGGAGGGAGAGGGTGGGGGGATAATGGATTTTAAGGAGGGGTGTAGTTTATTTTTATCACCGGCGCCTCTCAGAAATAGAAGGTAGTCTAAAAAAGAAAAACCCATGAGTTCTTCTTCTTAATCGAAGACGATTGTGCAGCAAATCGTGTTTTTATTTGTGATGGAAGTATACTTTAAACGACACCCCCCCCCCTCCTCCCCAAACTCCACCCCCTTAATCCACGTTACGTAATCTAGCATGTGAATGTCAAGAGACAGAAAGACTCATGGAGAGAGAGAGAGAGAGAGAGAGAGAGTTTGGTTTATGCCTACAGCTCCCAGGGAACACTGTGTACTCTGTTGTCCTGTGAGACTTAACATGTTAGACTTAAACACCCCCCCCCCCCAAACACACACACACACACACACACACCTCTTGTTTTACACGCACGAGCATGCGCGTTCACACAGTCCCCCCTCCACATACAAGTTTGTAATTCCATGTATAACATTGTGCCAAATGAACAGGTGGCTCCCTGCATTCATCCCATTTACCCGCCCATTCACAGACTCTGCTGGAAGAATTGTGTGAATGAGTGAGTGGGAATGGGATGAATGAATGAATGACTGACTGCACGAAATGAGTGAATGAAGAGCAAGAAGAATAAGAACACAGGGGGCGCGCGTCGCTCCCGATCCTCTCAATGGCTTTTTTTTTTCTTTTTATTCCCCCTGCGGAGGGAAGTACGGCTGCACAGGCAATAACCAAGCATGGAGAACAAACATACAGTACACACACGCGTGTGTTGGGGTGGGGGAGGTGGTGGTGGTGGTGGTGGTGGGGATGTTCTATAAATAGCACTATAGCTCTGCTTCCATTGACATCATTTAGGCAGGAGAGATGGAAAAATAAATAGGTGGAGGGGAGGGAGGAGAGGGCGCAGGGTTCCTTAATCTGGGCTTGAAATTCAAACAAAAACCTGGCCAGCCATCCTTCTGTACACACTCTGAATAAAAATGGTTCCTCCAGAGCTTATAAGTGTCATATGTCTCCTTTTTTTTTTTTTTTTTTACAAAAAAATCAATTATGAACATAATAATATACAAAGAAAATCAAAATTGGTGGAAAAAAAATAACAAAACCTACAAAAATAAGCACTTACATTGTACCCTCCTGTGGGATGTTGTTGCCCTGGTGAAGGTTCCCCCTGAAACCCTGTTTTGTTTTGTTTTTTCAGTGCCTGCCCTCATTCTCTGGGGCCCAATAGTAAACATCAGACCAAAACATCCACTGTTTCCTAGAAAGATGCAGCCTACGAGTTGGAATGGAAAGCCACAAGGCAAATGGGAGGGGACATCAAACAAATTAAAAGGACTTGTGTGTGTATACAACAGACACACACACACCAGCAGAGTGGAAAAGGACGGGGGCCATCAAACACCCAAAGCAAATGTTTTGGAAGGTATTATTATTGTATTGACAGGCTTAAAAAAAAAGAGAAGAGGACCAAGGGAGGAGTGAGTGATATTTTCATTTTGTTATCAAGACTAACATTTCCTCTCAAACAGCCTGACTCGTGTGTTTATGTTATTATGGAGGAGGAAAGGACAGTTTTTCCATGGTCGGAGCATCTTAGTCACACCCAGGATCTTTCTGTCTCTCTAACTCTGTCGTCAGTCTTGGCACTGACCCCTCAGTGCTGCGTGACTTCCACTGGTGCTGATGACGTCTTATGTGATACATTCTTCCCCATGTGGGTTCCCCACCATGTTCGTGATCACACATCTCCCATTCCTACACCCTGTACCTGGGAGCGAAGCTTGTTTACTTGTTTGTTTCATCACTGAAATCCTTTTTCGTCTCTTTTCTTTAAACGCAGGGGTCAGAGGTCAGCTGCAGGAGTCCAGAGGAAGCTTGGGCGGCATATATTTTTGCAGTCAACTAAACAGGTTAGTAGCACATTCAGGAACAGTTTCTGGAATCTTTCAGTTGAGCATCACACACACTACACTTCCTCCTCCTAAACGGCGCTCACACTCCTTTTTTTAGTGTGTTTTTGGCGCACAATTCTCACAGCAGAAACCTGAAAGGTGTAGTGTTAAATGGCTACCAGACGTGAGATGAGCCTCCTACGACATTTGAAATGTGTGTTTTTCAATTCAAGAGGATGAATCATAAGGCCTAATTCAGTCCTAATGGTGAAGTATTTTTTGCCACAGTCTCTCTCCATCTCTGTATGCAACTCTTTGCATGTCTTTTCTTAAAAGCACGGTCTCATTCGCTTCCTGCAGTTGCCTCAAGTAGGCTAGGTAACTTTTCAATGGTGTCATAAGACCAAAAAGATTAATAAACAGCTGGATGGATTCCAAATCAGTAGGCAGCATCTCCATGTGTGTGTATTTTGTAGCCATGCATGCATCAATGACGATGTGTGTCTTGGAGATGTGTGCAGGTGGCTTCTTTCCAAAACAAGGATGGAACATACAGATGTTATTCACACAGAGTTGGATCTGAAGATAACAGAATGTAGTCCTATGACATACATAGCGTCTCCTAAATGAATATCAATCGTCAAAAATGTTGTGGATTTCTTGACGTTTTGAACCTTTGAAACTTTAATGCTGTTTTCACACATGCAGCCACACATGAGTCACCATGGAAGGAGGGATTCAGAACCCGACAGACAACTCGCCCACCCACCTGAGCTGCAGGTGCCCCCATCCAGATGGACCGCATCTCACTTCATTGTCAACACAACAATATGTGTGAGTAAAATAAGGCTTCTACATGAGAAAAAAATCTGTTTATTTTGTTTGTTTTAGGATGGATAGTGAGACATTGTCTTTCCTTACTGCAGATAAAACACACTTTATCCATTGTAGGCAACCCATTTGATTACAATGAGTGTTTAATGTCACCAGTGCATGCATATGATTTCTATAAGACAACATGAAACCTGTGACAATGCTTGTCTTTACTTGAGCAGAAGTCAAAGGAAACTCTTCAGATATGACTTAAATTGAAAGAAAATCCTGTTTCAGCACCACGGACAGCTCCTAACAGCAAACACACAACAGAGAATCCCATTTCTACCCAAATTAATCATTTACAGCAACATATAACGTCCTCAGTGATAACATATTTACATCTCTTCTGTCCAGAGGAAGTGTTTATTCTTGGTTGTGTCCAATAAGTTTAAAAAGCCGTTGTCTGCTTCTGGTTCCTTTGGCTTTAAGAGCTGCAGGTTAAATGGGGGAAAAGGTTCAACATGGTCAGCTTGAGGCTAGAGGATATTTTTAGACTGGAAGAACCAGAGAGAGGAGAGGGAAGAGAGACAGAACCTGAACGTGACAAACCTTTTTTTTTTTTTTTTTACTCACAAGCTTCTATTTATTTATTTATTTATTTATTTATTGTTTGCTCTATATATCTCCTCGTTTTCATTGCCTGTTTGTGTTTGTATTTAGCAGAAATACGCATAATAATATGTGAAATATAGACTGTAGTTTGGAGTTATTTTTGAATTGTCGCTGCTGCATTGGGACTCCACGTTCAGCTCTTAAGGCCTCAGATATCGATGTGTCTGGTCGGGCGCTCCACCCTAGTCGGCATTGAAAATGGTGGCGAATGGAGAGGGGGGGAGAGAAGGGGGGGGGGGATAGCATAAAATCATGCTGCCACATTTCATCCGCAACTACCCACAAACCCCCTTCACCCCAAACGCCCAAACCTCATACACTCACAAGCCCCACCCATCTCTTCTTGCCAGCTGAATTAATTTGATACTATTTTTGAAAGTCAGTGTTTCTAAGGGATACCTAATGACGCAATGACGTCAATGCAGGTCAATAGCACACTGCTGGAGAAGAGGACCAGAGAGAGAGAGAGAGAGAGAGAGAGAGAGAGAGAGGTGATTACAGATCTCTTCGTTAAGACACCAACATGAACGTTTCTCCCCTCTTTTTTTTTCCTGTGAATCCCTTTATTAGCGCAGACACTCAGTCGCGCTGCTGCTTCTTCTTCTTCTTCTTCTTCTTCTTCTTCTTCTTCTTCTTCTTCTTCTTCTTCTTCTTTCTCCCCCATTCATGCTTCCCGTCTCTGTCTGGAAGTCATTCACACACATGCGCGCACAGACAGTGAGCGGAAAGGACAGAGCGTGTCTATGCTGTGAGGTTAAATCGTGTGGCGCGTCTCCCCAAATGCGTAAAGTCCCCCTGATTTGGCGGGCTCTTTCAGGCAGCAGGTTCACATTTGTAACTCTGTGCTCTCCTCCTCCTCCTCCTCCTCTTTCTCCTCCTCCAACTCCCGCCAACCTTTCCACTCCCCAAACCCTTCACCCCTCCCAACACCATCACCCAACCAATCCACCTTTTTTTGGGGGGGAAGCTGTCTCCCTGAATCCTGAATGGCAACACCAAATCTTTTACTCTCCGACAGTACAGAGAGACGACGCACATTCGGACTGACCTGCTTTCTCCGTCCTGGCGCAGGAGGAGAGACTGTAGGCTGCCCTGCTTTGCCCTCTCTCTCCCTCTCTCTCTTTCTCTAAGTCTCAGCCTGCACAAATCCAATCTTTAAACAGAGTTTAAAAAGAGACACATCAATCAATCAAAAACAAGGTAAGTCTCTTCTTTTGCAGGAAGTCCTAACCCAAGTTTGCGCTTTGACCATGCGTAGATATTTTCAGACTTGGAGTCCTGGTGATTACCGGTTGATCTGAGGAAGAAGCTCTCTTTAAGAGTCGTGTGCGATGTTTACCCACCGTTTATGTTATGGATAAACACATCGTGCATGCTTTTTGTAGGCATTGTTGTTGTTTTTTTCTCATAATGAATCTTTCTTGCTTGTTTAACAGAGGCGACTTTATTTAGGTTCACTTCAGGGCAGCATGCCGGCGTTTCTACACCGCTGTGAACAGGAATAGACTGTAATAAACACAGTAGTGGAGCTGCACTGTTTTTGGATGGTGTGTGTGCATGCATACTGAGAGCGGATGGGATTTTATTTTGCAGACACTCAAAAGAGAGCGGGCTGCGGTAATGCGTAGGAGTGTTCACGTGTTGGGGATCCTCTGCTTTAGGCTGCCTGCTCTGCCGAGGTGCCTAGTAACAACTAAAAGAGACAGAGAAGAACTTTGGCAAAAATCTTACCGTGTTTTTTTTATACGTGCACAGTTTCCACTTCATTCATGTTCAGCTCTCAGTTTAACAGTGAGGCAGTTCTTCATTTGTAAACAACTTTCCCACTTGCATCAGCCCACACATGTTTCCACTTAGTTACATGACGTCTGGTTCACATTTTATGACTGCATTTCAAAGTCCTACATGCTTTCAAAGTGACACTTTCTTCTTGTCGATATAAACTCTCTTTAAGCGCGTTTAATATCCGGGAAACTGTTCAGCACCACGGACAGCGCAGCAGCTTTTCTTTGTTGTTTTGAAGTTGCACAGTTAAAGAGTTAAAATGGACTAAATGACTTATTATGAATTAACTAAATGCACGACCCAATCAGCATTTAGTGTGACCGTCCTTTATGTTCACTTCATCACTTCACATTGGTCTGTTTGCAGCTGAGAACATGTCAGTTTTCTGGAGGATTTTCAGAAGTTCACCAGCTGTTACTACCAATTATTTAAAATGCTTCTGTGGCTGAATATCACGACGCTTTATACCCGTGCAAAAATGGATTTGTGACTTTGATAGATAAGCATCTAATCCTACACATAAGCCCTACAGTGTGTGCGTTGTTATAGAGTTGTCCATTCTGGCTGTTGCAGCAGTGATGTTTGCAAACAGCCGTGTGCGCTTTTATTTTGGCACGACACACTTCCTGTGATTAATTAGGCGTGAGGAGGAGGAGGAGAGCTGCGGAGTTTTTGTGTATCGTCTCGCTCTGAGAATTCGGACAAATGAAAAAAAAAGTCTACTTTGGCCTGTAACTTGCTGGAATCAGGCGTGAAGACTTTGTTTAATGACCGTGATGGTGGTTGGGGGGGTTCAGGGGCGGAGTAACATAAGGAGGATCTCTAACTAAGATTGTCGACACCATGTGGTGTTCTTGGCGCACTGCACTTGTGTGTGTGTGTGTGTGTGTGTGTGTGTGTGTGTGTGTGTGTGTGTGTGTGTGTGTGTGTGTGTGTGTGTGTGTGTGTGTGTGTGTGCGCGCGCTTTGGGATGATTATTAGATTGTTTGTTAGTGTTTACCTTTGATTGGGGGAAACAATAGAGCTTGATATAATTCAGAATGTCCAGCTCACAAAGCCCCTTTTTCCTCAATATCCTCATTCTTTATCGTTCTCGCATTGAAGACATGCTAAATCCGCTTTCAGAGTGTGTCCCTTTACATGCACTCGCCAGCAGTCACGGACATACAGTTGGCCTACAGACAGGGATAAAAATAGCACAAACCGATGCGACGGGCGCAGCCCTTTTCCCTTCTCAGAGTCGACTTTTCTAGGTAGCTGCCACTCACTGAATTCTCACCACTTCCATTTCTAACCCCCCCCCCCCCCCCCCTCGTTTCCATCCACGCCACAGCCCGCCCCGTCCCATTGCGTAAAGTCTCGTGAATGTCCACGCGGCAGGAGTGCAGATAGATGGCGTGGGGTGTCTGTGTGTCTGTGTGTGCGCGATGGTCTTACAGTAAAGGTGATATAAAGACTGTGGAAGGAGGTTTGTTTGTGCGCCTTTGCATTCACAAGTGTGCGCTCCCGGTGGCTCTATTCCGTGGGTGAACGGGGTCTGGTGCGTGGGCACGCCACTGAATATATGAGACGGAGCTTGCAGAGGTTCAGCTCGCCGTGCTTTCCCCCCTCTTCTAGAGATTCACCAAATGGTGGGATATAGAAAAACCAAAACAGCACCAACTCCTGGTGGTGAGGGAGGAGGGGGGGGGGGGCATGTAGAGACAAGAATGGGAGGGAGAAGAAGAGGAGGAGAAGGTGGTGGTGGTGGGGGGGTTGGACCCAGATGCTCCAGTGTTAGAGGAGGGTTTCTACCAGGAGATAACATACACCAAACATCCACTTTCCATAAGTCCACACCACATTATCCACCTGTACATTTCCACATTGCACACTCATTTTTTTTTCCACGCCACATTTTCAAAAAGCTGATCACAGAGCGGTCTTTAATCAGGCGCTACGGGCTGTAAAGTGAGAGAATCTAAACGTGACGTCAATGCCTAGTAACTGACGCAGCCCCTCAACAAAAAAAAAAATGGCTTTTTTTATTTATTATTTTTCCTTCCTCTCGTCAGCAAAGCTTAATTACTAAATTTTACAGTCCTCCCGTCGTCTACAAGACAGAAAAGAAATTCCCTGAGGGAGCGCCGGGCCAGTCCGTGTTCATCAGTATTTGGATCTATTTAGCGTTCATGAGTTTCAGCTGACTTGGACGAGAAGCTTCTGAAGAGGGCGACAAGACATCAGATATTGTGGATCATAATGGCAGCGTCGTCCAGATTTTTAGTTGTTAAGATAGAGAGGATGAGTGGGGGGGAAAGGGAGGGGGGGGGGGTGTTTTTAATGGATGAGAAGGACGTTGTGGTGCTGTTGAAGGCACATTGGGTTCCAAAAAAAAAAAAAAAAATCACTGCAATGATGCAACGGAGGGGAATCGGGGCTGTTGTGCAGAGTTGGAGAAGCAAAATTAATTTACATTACATGCACTTCACGTAACGATCCTAAGCGATGCCTTTTTTTTGTGAGTGTGTTTTTTTTCTTTCCTCGTACTGCGACCTAAAAATAGCATCATAGTTTTGATCGTGCGCCAGAAATAGACAGACGGGTATCACTTGTATAAAAAGGAGGCGATCCTGAGCAAAAAAACTTGGACGTGCCCCTGTAAGCCTACATCATAACAAATGGAGGACTTAATCTGTTGCATTTCTCACAGAGTCTTGTTGCGGTTTCCTCACTAAAATCTCAATCTTTTGTTCTTTCTCTTTCTTCAGTTTTAGAACGAGGATGTGTCTGCAGCACGGTGAGTGACACCTTTGCTATGTTATTTTTGTTGTATTTGGTTGTGCATGCTTCCAAATATCTTCATTTCGTCTCATGCACGCAAAGAAAAAAAAAACTCCCACCTGACTGCCGCTCGAAAGCATGGATTTTATTGGCATGTTTTACGAGCCATGTTAGACTGTAGAGCCGAAACAACCCTTCCTGCAGAGTAGGAATCACCCCTTTAGTAAATAAGCTAGTGCAAAAACTCCCTTTGTCTGTTGGCGCTGTTGAGTCTCTATCACATATTTATTTTTTTCCCTCCCATCTCTCTGCTTAACCGCGAAAGCGTGGGGAACCCTTCTCTGATGAGCGCTTAAGGACGCCTTTTTTTTCGCTTTTTAAGAGGAGTCGTACTGACAGAAAAGCGGCAGCGGTGGAGGAGGAAGAGGAGGAGGAGGAGGAGAAAGGAAGGAGTGAAGTGAAGTGAAGGAGCTGTTGCTGCAGCAGAGACCCAGGCGCACCGCATGGGGAAACCCGGGAGCTGTCCATCAGCAATGGTGCTGAAACCACACCAAGTGGCAGTAGAGGGCTGTTGCTGGTGTGTTTGTGTGCATGTGTGTGTGTGTGTCTATGTACATGGCTGGTTAGTGTTGCTCCTGGCAGTGGAGGAGGGGGGGAAAAGCTTTATTTACTCCTCTTTGGACACTAATGCATCCTCTTTCCTGAATGCTGAAGCAACCCGCGTCTCCTTCAGAACGCTTGTTCCCACGATGGCACGACAAAAAAAAAAAATGGTATAAAGGAGCGTTTCCCGCCTGTGTGGTTTGAACGATCTATTCGGATGCCATAGGCAGACAGATGGGGGAAAGGGAAAGAGGCAGCAGCCGTACCGGATCAGCTCTTCTTCTGCTCACGTCAGCACCGAGCAAACTCACTCATCTCTTTGCCTTTCCAGACATTTTAAAAACAAGTTTAAAGTGCGTCCTCCAAAAAGTAAGGAGAATAGTTGAGATAGTCGTGCGCAAGTGCTGTTTTTGGGGGGGGGGGGGGGGGGGGGGGGGGGGGGGGGGGGGGGGGGGGGGGGGGGGGCGGGGGGG
>JAVQJX010047628.1:0-10493 GCA_036025115.1 Ambassis agassizii
TAAGTAATCTGGGTTAAAAATGCTGTCATCAGTAATCATGGCATTAAGCTTTCTGCTCTTCTCCTGACACTGCATGCCATCCTACAACATTTTATTTAGGAGAAATATCAGCACTTCACTGTCTTCTTCATATTAAAATTAACATTAAAAGGCTTTACCTTAAATGGGTATTTCTCGGGACCCGATGGGGGCAGCCAGGTTGAGAAAGACTTCCCACAGAGGCCTCTCCTTCTGTAACTATAATTTTTATTTTTTGCTACTTGTTAGCATGTTCAGGGCCCTTCCATACATATCAGCCAGCATTTATATCATTATTGTGCTTATGTTTAGGTGTGTGTTTCTCTCAACCATCATGTAATTGAGGTAGATGGGTCTTAAAAATATCAACGTTGGATTATATGACGAATTGTCCCTTTATTACGTTCCTTTACTTTCCCTGAATTTCCATTTTACGTACTGATATATGAAATCTGTCGCAGCATGTTTCAAGCAAGGGCATAGTAACTTAATAAGCAAAACAGGCAGGTCACACACAACTGCTATATCACACAGATTTAATAGATATCTGAAGGCTGGCTGATCAGTAAAAGGAAATGAGTTCTTTTTAATATTTAATATTTAAGTCGTGTGTGTGTATGTAATAAATGGCAACAGGAAGAATAAGCAGGTCAGGGATCATCATTTGTCAGATGTTAACATCATCATAGTTGTGTACCATTTCCTGGAGGTCCTGCAGTAGAAGGCACTAAAATTAATAAAGCTGATATAGAGACACAAAGACACAAATGGCAACACACACATCCCCCCCCACTCGCCCCCCCCTCCCTCCGTTTTTTTTCTCTCTTAGTGCCAGTAAGCATCAGTTGTCCACAGTTCTGCTCCGTCCTCCTGACTGACAGGAAAGGCACACTCCATGAGCTGCACACTATGCCCAACTGACAACTGTGTGTGAGAGTGTGTGATCAGACTAACTAATAGCACAGCAAGCCCATCATGAAGCCTGGAGAGCAGAGGGTGTAGGAGGCCCTTACACAGCGTGTGTGCGTGCATCCATGTACACTGTGTGTGTGAGAGAGATTTACACCTCTGACTCCACGCGAGGAAAGAAGGAGAGAGAGGATGAAATTGGTTTGGGAAAAAGGAGAGGGAGCAGATTGAAAGTGATGGGGAAAGAAGAGAGGAGGACGGCGGAATGATGTGCAGGGAGAGACAGCGAGACAGAGAGATTTTCAAATGGAAGCTGAGAGGCTGCACGGTGGGAATGAGGGGAGGCTTGAAGGGATGAACATGAAAAGAGGGAGGGGGAACTGTGAGAAGAAAGGAGAGAGGAGAGGAAGGACAGGCTTTATGGCTTTGTGTGCCGGAGAGAGGACGAGGAGAGATGAGATGCAAAAGGAAAAAAAAAAAAAAACGGATTAGGATGTAAATTTGTTTCCACATGTGAATTCAAACATTTTGATTTAATTATTTTCACTTGACGTCCTCGCTGTCATTTTGTTGATTTTCACAGATTCCTGTATCAAAAAGTTAAAGATTACCTGAAGATTTACCTGATGCGTGATTTGCATCTATAGCCTTTAAAGGATCCAGCCCCTGGAAACAGTTAATAGCCTATGAGGCACTTAGGATCTTTGAAAAGCTAGCAGAGTAGCTTGTCTGTAGTGAATTTTTACTGTCTTTGTAAGGGTGTACATAAGGTATGTTCATAAAAGACACTTTTACTCACATACAAAATGAGACTAGTCACTGTTAACCAAAAAAACTCTGTTGTCACTGTTGTCTCACAAAGACAAGTCCTAAAAGGCTTATATGGCTTTTGAGGTAAGAAAGTGTGGAAACAATGGCCTTTTGTAAAGAAACTATGCATAAAAGTCACTTTTATGGCAATAAGAGACACAGGCTTACAACAGAAACGAATAAGGCACAAGTCCCTTTCATATAGAGCCACATTTCTGGTAACAATGAACCTTTTCAGTGTTACAATGCAACATTTTTCCCATAGGCAAGAAACTTCTCGCTCATCAAAACAAAGTTGGGGCAGTGCTCAATCTTTTGGCACAATGATGTTTTAGATAAACATGGCATCCACACCACAAACCTGCTCAGATGCATAGTGTTACTCTGCATCTTAAATCCTCAGCGCTGCTGTCTGCACACACCTCAATATGAGCAGTCTTTATGAATAAAACATTACATCATCCATGATGAAAAAAAAACACATCCCTTTTGCTGAGCGCAATATTTGCAGCACGTGGAACGGTTCCATGCTGAGTCGACATTCTTTGCGACAGGCTCATTGGTCGTCTAGGAATAAATAGGAAGTAACAAGCCAGATCAGTCACAGAGCTTGGTGTTTCACTTATGTGAGCTATGCGTTCGGCCAAGGCTGCACTCTTCTCTGGAGAGTTCTTGTCACAGAGCAGTGGCAGGCTCGGAATTGTTAACGTTGCAGTTATGAAGCCTCTTGTTTAGATGTGGCTTGATATCTGAAGCTGCATGTGTTCTGATGTCTTTATAGAAAACACAGCGTGGTTTCTGTCGAGCCAATAAAAGCAGCTGATGCGAGTGACACAGCGGTTTTGGAGGATTTAAGCATAGAAATAAGTCAAATTATCGAATAGAAGTGCACATCCTTCACTTTTACAGATTATCAGAAAACAGAGAGGTGTCATATACATCCCTCACATTTAATATGTTTAATGTATCCTCTGTATCCTGTAATGGACCAGACACCAGTGTATTGGCAGTTAGGATTTCAAACAAGATAGAGTTGCCACCTACAGGCCTTAACACATTAAACCGAATATCTGTTAGAGGCAAAGCTGTCTCTTCTAACACTTAAATTGATCCTCGGAAACAAGTTACTGAAATTCTGGGGAAGTGTGCATAAAAGTGATGTACATGAATGGCATCAGAAGTTAATACTGCCCTCTTTAAGCTGAACTGGGCATCTGAATCAGGCAGATAGAACAGACATGAAGTCGGACACATAGGGACAGCATAGGGAACTTTCCAAAAAGAAAATACTACATTGATGTTACATTATAACCAATAGTAACACCACAATAAACAGCTGACAAATACAGTCTGCATGATATTTAAATGTCATTCATCCCAATGGAAGCATATTTGTCTCACTGAAGATGGGGATGCAATCTTACTATTTGTAGTTATATGTGATATCCGTCTTGGTTTTCACAGAAGCAAGCCAACTCAACATCTTCGGAGCTCCCATGAGGTAAATCTTTTGAAAACAAAAAAACAAAAAAGAACATCAACTTACACTTTTATAACCTTTCCTATTTTATAACAGGAATGTGCGCAAGATAGCATTGAAACAGTCTGACTCATCAAGTCCAGAGTCCAGCTACAGGAAGACCAACCCCAGTCCAAATATGAGGCAAAAGAGAGGTGAGAAGTCACTTTAACTCTTGTCAAACACAACCAAAATACACTCTCTATAAATTCTTTATTACTTACTGGAGTAAGTATGTATTTTGATTTCAAATTAAGTGTTACATCCTCTATTGTTATTCCCACAAATCACCTTGCCTTTCTCTTTCTTTCATCATTTCTTCCTCCATCTCCTGTCAGACTTAATATAAATGATGAACATTGTTTCGGAATCCTTGGATGTTTTGCACTGAGGTCAAGTACAAATAACATGGAGCTCATTTAGTTCTACAGCAGAGCTAATAAAATGGTGCGGGGGGGGGGGGTGGGGGGGGGTGTAAGCGGTGATCCTGTTGAGCGGCTGCATCCTATGAAGGGTCGTGGTCCATGGAGGTAGACAGATGACATGCAAGTTGCATGTAGAGCTAGGAATAAATTACCAAGGAAAAAAGAAGGATGAATTGGTTGGCTGCAGTTTAAGGAGGCAGTGACACAATTGGCCTACAAGTGCGTCTTTTACCGATGTAAAAACTGTTCTTCTGTAAGGGCTAAATTGGGGCCTATCTCTGTTGCCAATTAGGACAGGATCTGAATGTCAGGATGTATCCGCAGTATACATAAAACCAACAAATGAGTACTCAAAATGGCATATTCAATATTACCACACAGCTCCTTCAGTCCAAGATACTAGGAGAAAGTGAAAAGTGAAGAACACTTGGGAGCAGCTGTTGTTTTTAGGTATCATACTGGTGGCTGCCCACTATCACAGAACCAGCTGTCCAAAGCTATACTTGTCTTCTTTCCTCCATTGTCTCCTCCTCTGTTCTCTCCCGTCTTTCTTTCTATCCCCCCCCCCCGTCCCTCTCTCTCCTCCCCCTGTGACGAGGATGCTTTATGAGTCAAGTCATAGCGCCTCTCGAGTTTTAGCATCATGGCGTGAAGTTTCTCACCCCATCACACAAACACTTAAATCAGACTGAAACTCTTCTCACCGACAATCATCTGCTTCTCAGTTGTTTCTAATAAAATATCATCAACTGCAGGGTCACTGTGTCCTTATACCAGGAACCTTTGGATCTCTTTGTGAATGTTCAGAGAGGTGGTGGTCATGTGACTGTGGAGGAAAGTGCACGAGCACTCTTCTTAACATGCCACGTGCCACACACAATGTACCAGTACACAGTGAACCCTGGCTGCAGGTCGATTCACTTGAAATGTTTTCTGCTTCAGTAGAATGAGACAAGTCAAGGAACTCAAGTCAGATTTTTATTCAATTTAATTCTTGAATATACTATATATATATATGTATCTTTATTGTGAATATTTATTCTAAGCCAACAGAATCTGTGACTCATTTGTTCATTTCTATCATAGCATTTGGGATCAACCCCTCAAAATGACAGTTCCCGATTGTATTTGGTCAGGATGTGTCAGAAAATGCGCTTTACTTATTTACAATCTACAGGGGGAGTGTTTGACAATTTTTCATTCTGCTGTGTAGAGCAAGTGTTTGCTAAGATCTGAATAGGCACACGTTATTTAAAATCACCACAACCTTTACGATGAAGCTACAAATGCAGACCGACCCAGCAATTTTTCGAGCAAGATTATAGGGTTTAATGCAAATAAAACTCCAGGCTTTCATCATAGGATGATACAGAGCATGCAAGGAAATGCCAAAAAGAAGCAACACTATTAACCCACAGGAGACGACTTACAATATGGCTCTCTTTCTTCTCTCCCTGCTGCACTAACCCCTCCTCCCCTCTATTGCTCTACCAATCAGCCAACGCTTCAGCCGGCCAATCAAGCCACTCGGCTGCTAACGCTAGGAAGCATTTCAGCTTGCAAGGACTTTCCAACAGGAGGTCTCTCCCAGCAGGTAACGACCAGTCAGTCAAGTGTTCCTTTTCCCCATATTCATCATCATCACTGCTATCAGCATCGTCCTCCTCATTGTCTGTCTTCATCCTGAAGAGGGGTGTTGTCTGTTTTTGAGTCACTCACTTACCAGTCAGGACAGTGAGTGTCCACATCTTCCTTTTGCCTGCTTTTTATGTGTTCATGTCACCTCCACCTGCAGCATAGGAACTGGACACAATGGAGTTCGGATAGGCGGGCGGATAGCATGTGATGGACAGATGAAGAGGGAGATTGGTGACACTGTGGCGAGGCCAAATTCTGCTGTGCGGTAAATGTCACCCTCTCGTACTTCTGGCCCTCTTGACATTTTGAGGTGTATTAACATTTTTGGAGGAGGACGTGGCTTGAGTCCAGGTTTTTGCCTCCTATGTCAGAGCATTCCCACTACCCTTAATGGCAGTGATGAGTCAGGGAAGGTGAGCTGAGGGGGATCTCTGACATTCACACCAACTTCCGCCTGCTGTGTGTTTTACTGAAACACAAATGAGCATTCCGTCTCCAAGATGTTAAACCGTAGCCAGTGACATTGAAGGCAGTCCTGATGATGGAAAATCTCCTCTAAAACAAGTGAAGGCTGTTGCAGTGTTGTCTTACACCCATATTGCATCAGGTGATGAGACAATCATTTAGTGATGTGTGACAGGCCTCACTGTGGAGCTTCACATCCTTGTTGTACAGACTCAATCTACTGTATGTAATCTACTCCTGTTCTTTGAGATGGCTCAGATTGAATGATCACATGACCTCACCAAAATCCATCCGTGAAGAAAAGTCTAAAAGCTGTCTGTTGTCTGTGTTTAATTTTTTTTCTCATTATTACTTCATGCACACTCATGGATTCCACTCGAGGGATGAAGAGTGATGTGTCACGATCATGTTAGTTAAGGCAGCCATTGTCATTTTGATTGTGTAGCATCTATGTCTATGCGTACTAAAAGAGATGGATCTCAACCTAAAACACTCAGCAAGTAGAGGAACTTTCATCCAAAAAATAGGTGGTGCCTCATCATATGACCGGAATTATGTGGAAAGCCAGTAGAGATGGAAGAACAGGGTTAATGAAGAACCAACAGATGTATATCCAGGCTACATTCTGAAAGCAGTGGAACAAATGACTCTGTAAGCATGCATGAAGAGAAGAGAATTGGGCCAAGTACTGAACCCTCAGGGACACCATAGGGAAAGCGGATATAGTGGACACACGATTGTTCCTGAAAAACAAAAGAAAGTATCTTTAACACGTGACATGCAAAAAAAGGGAAAAAAAAAACTTCAGAGCAACACTTTTAAGAATACTACCTGCACTATGAATCCAAACCAAGCAGCAACGTCCTGGGATCAGACTTGAGGTTGAGCGTTAAAACTTATAGTTCACCTAGAGTGGGAACATTTGACAGTTTTCCATTCTACTTTTCCACTGAAGTATGTGCTGCCATCATGCTATGATTTGAAGAGCTGCACATTATTTAAAATCACCATGACCTTTACACTGAAGCTACAAATTCTGACCAGCCCAGCGATTTTTCAACTAAGATGATAGAGTTTAAAGCAAAGAAAAGCTTTAAAGTGCCCCAGGCTTTCATTACACATTAATACTGACTACAGTGACTTTGAATGGCATTGACAGCATGCTAGGAAATAGCAAAAAGCAATGTTCAGAGTGACACTTTTTTTTACAACCTGCACATTTGAGTCCAGACCAAGCAGCAGCCTCCTGGGATCAGACTTGAGGCCCATGCAGAAGTGTTAAAAGTTGTATTCAAAAGAGTTGAAGCGTGGCGTCTGGATTAGAGTTTTACTTGAAGACGTTTCGCTGCTTCTCTTCAGCTTCATCAATTCTGAAATCGTTTGGTGAGGAAACGCATTTATATGTGGGAATAGAAGGCAGCACTGGGTTGTAATGGATGTATGTGGAAGAAAGATACTGTTCTGTGTTCAGTACCTCTGTTAAGTTAACTTGACGCTTCTTTGACTCCTCTTTCCTGTCCTCTGTCTAAAATGTGAACGTCGTTGTCCTTGAAGGAGTGTCCCTTTTCTTTGAGGTGTAGATGAACTGCTGAGTCCTGTCCTTGTGAAAGGCATCTCCTCACAAGACAACACACTCGGCCACAGTACCAACCTCTCTCCACACCACACGTGTGACCTGCTAGACCTGTGCCTGTCCAACTGTGACTCTGCAAACATAGCAACAGTCGGAGTGTACAGGAGCCTCCCACCAACCCACATCCCACTATCCGATGTCTATCTGATGGTATCTCACGTTAGCTGTTAGCTGTAGATCAGGCGACACACATTCCTGGCCAATAATCGGTGCCTATGGTGACCGTGGTGACCATGGTTTTTTTCTTTCTACTTTTTATGTTCATTCCATGTAACTTCGCCCTCCGCTTCCTCATTTTTTCCTCTTCTCCTCTCCGTTTACTCAATTTCTCTCTGCCATTATTTGTTCCCTTCCTCAATCCGGCTGTAGAGCCTGCTGCTAAGGAAGCGGAAGTCCCCCGCCGCTTCTCTCTCACCTCCTCTCTCGCATCCTCTTCCTCTGCCTCCTCCTTCGCCAAGCGACGCACAAAAGGTACCTGATGACTCCAAGCCTTCATATTTATACTTCCTATACCTACTTGCTTTTTATATTCTATTTACATATTGTTGCATGCTGTTAATCATAATTTTTACAGCAAATTTTTTTATATAAAGTAACTAAGGAAGAAACTAAATGCATAGAGCAGCCTGCCAGTCAGTGACATTTGCAATGAGTTCCTGTATTGATAATAGAAAGTAGCCATCCAGGTTAGTATCACAATAAAATTTCTGAATTATGTCACAAAATGGAAAAAAACGTTGTCTTGGATTCATCGACCAGGCATGTCAGGTATAGATTCTAGAACCTTTGCAAGTAAGGGCTAGTTTTGTACCCACGTGTCTCATATAATAAGGGGACTGTGATTTTTACATCCAGTAGTCTTGCTTTTGGCATTAAAGCTACATTGTAAAGCAGTAACCTCCAGGGCCTGCAAAATGAAGCTCATGTACATGTGGCCATGTGTTAAAAACTGTTCCCCCTGAAGCCTGTGAGGGCTGGTTCCAAAAGTCAGTTAATCCCCATAGACCTCTGTGTAAAAATGTGCAACTTTACAGCACAAATAAATGTGTTTACAACTTGGTCTCTATTAATAAGTAGTTCCATAATGTATAGTCAGGATGTGTTAGCTGATCACATTTTATGCATTTCATTACTGCTTGAACAAGTCTTTTCTTTTTTTTAACATTTACTAATATCTGTTTTTCCTTATCTGATTATTTTTTGTTCTAATTTTTGCATAGGACCAAGAGTTTCAACAGAAGTTTATAGCCAGCCAGTCCTCTCTTGTTTGCTTCACATTCAATGTGCCCTGCTGTTGAAATCCTAATTGAAACAGAGAGAATTTGACAATTGCCTTTATGTTTTTCCACTGAACTGTGCTGCCATCATGCAGAGATTTGAAGACCTGCACATTATTTAAAATTGTCTCGACCTTTTCACCAAACCTACCAAATCCTACCAACCCAACAATTTTTCTGACCAAGATTATAGAGTTTAATGCAGAGAAGAACTTTGAAGTGCCCCAGGCTTTCATCCCTGAATGATGCTAACAGTTCAAATGGCACTGGCAGTTACATACTTGCACTTTATGTTCTATTCACATCTGCTATTCTTGCATGTACCTACTGTTAATCATAGTTATGGCAGCATTCATTCTTGTTTTAAAGTGATTAAAGAAGACAGTATAAAGCTGCCTACATTGTCTTATACAATTTAAAAATTGCAGGCAATTATCGTCCCTGCATCCAAGGCCTAGCTTGTAGAAGGTTGGCAATTATGGGCTAATTTTGTACCCATGTGTCTTCATATAGTATTTTTTTTCTTTCTTTTTTTTTTTTTTTTTTACATCCGATGGTCTTGCTTTTGGCATTAAAGCTACATTGTAAAGCAGTAACCTCCAGGGCTTGAGACGTGAATGTAGATGTGGCCATGTGTTAAAAACTGTTGTTCCCCCTGAAGTCTGTTAGGGCTGGTTCCAAAAGTCAGTTAATCTCCATAGACCTCTTTATATTGGTATACATTACAGCAGAAATATGTCATTATAATATGGCCTAAAACTCTTTTATCTTTTTATCACTTAGCTGCTTTTTGTGGTTTCTAATTTCTAATTTGGACATTAAATTGGTTTGGTTTAAACATTATAACGTTTAGGTTTCAGTTAGGTTTAAAACTACTTGACCGTTTCACATCATTAAACATGCTTTATGGGGGGAAAATGACCCGTTTTCTCTCATTCTTGACAGATACACACTTACACTGTTTCCACTGGCCCACATGTATCTTTCATACTGGCAACAGGAAACCACAAATGCTTCCACTAAACCATTTTGTTTATTTTTTGTTGTGTCTCCTGATAATGTATATGTGAGCTAACAGAGCCGTCATTAGATTTATTGCTCACATTCCTGTAATTTTTACATCCACTGGAGAGGTGCACAGATTGCAAATTAAATTAGCTAAATGATGCTAAAGTCCTTAATCATCAGTATCACTGCTAATAAAATACTGCTTATAGATATTGTGCACAGATGCTATAAATCAAACATTTAGGACCCTCCCACTCTGAGTGAGAAATCACTTTGATTTAAATCTGCACAGCAGGCTGATACAGATTATTTTGTGTTGGAAAAACACCATTAATTTAGCCAAATACTTTAGCTATTTAAAACAAAACACACACAAACTGAAAAAATGAAATGAAAATTGTCTACAGATTTTTGTAATTGACTTTAAAAGTGGCAGTGGAAGTGCAATCTTTCAGATGAGTTGAACTTTTTTGGCATAGTTTCCATCGGTACTCTCCTTTTATTCTGTAGTCGAGTAAGTAAGTCTGAATATTGTAAATGTGATTGATCAGAGCACTGCTGGTCTTACTAGCAGAAATTATTCAGTGAAGCTGGAAATACGGCTATAAAAGTTTTTTTTTTTCAAATTTTCTTTAATTCGGATCCACCTTGTGAAAAAAATCAAGAAAAATACTGTATATTAATAACATGTTGGCACACAACTGTATGTGATTTGTAACCTCATAAAACATATTGCTGACCAAAACTAAAGAAGCAGCTTACATCTATATTCGCTCTACGTTGACACAATA
>JAVQJX010047705.1:0-13948 GCA_036025115.1 Ambassis agassizii
TTTCTTTTCAAATTTATTTATTTATTTCAACTCGCAATGGGGAAAAAAAGCCATCGCTTTCAAAACGACACAAAACAACCACAAACAATTAAAAAAAATCTTATTTGTTTTGTATTGTGTAGCCTGGCACCGCGGAATTTGTTTTTAATGGTAAAACCAGTTATTTTGTCACATATTATATGTAATTATTTTGTCCCATATTATTTCATTGTTATTTTGTCACATAACCTGTTATTTTTTTTTTTAATTTATTTGTATTTTTCTAATTGTTTAAATCATATATTTCATTCAACTTGAGCCACTGTGCTGCATTAGCTTAGAAAAAAAAGTGACCAAATGATTAAAACAACTGTTTTAGAATATAGCCGTTATGTGTTTTGTTTTATTTCACATTAATACATGTTTACTGGTGTATTTATGTTCTATTAAACGTTTTTTAACCGAACGTTGGCATCACGTGATCATTTCTGTCCAATCAGCTTGATGAGAGGAAGCGCGGGAGCGCAAAGGAAGACGCAAAGCTCTGAAGCTGTCTTCCGCCCACAACCAAGATGGCGGAGTCCAGCAAAAGGCAGCGGCTCAGTCAGAAAGTGCTTTCTCAAACACAGAGTAAGAGTGTAACAGAGTTTTTAAGTGACAACCAGGCCAATGGCACCGGGGGAGGAGACGGTCGATTTGTGGAGGGCGCCATAGTCCGCATCACCATGAAAAACTTCCTGTAAGTTTCCACTGAAGCTGCAGCTAGCATCATATGCTAATGTGTTAGCACGGCCTGCAAACAATTAATAAATATTAATTCAGTGGCTCAGCTTGAAACCAAAAATGAATCTTATTTTATATACTTTTCAGTTTTGATAGTAATCTTTAAATTCCTTTTGAAACTGAAAACCTGCTTTTTATTCTGACAGGACTTATGACTACTCTGTGGTGTATCCTGGACCTAATCTAAACATGATTGTTGGAGCCAATGGAACTGGCAAGTCCAGCATTGTGTGTGCCATCTGTCTCGGTCTGGCTGGCAAGACTGGTATTCTGGGCAGGGGTGACAAGGTACTCTGACCTTTGAGTAAAATTAATGTCCAGAATTACAGTTATGATGATTATAATTAAAATGATTTGCATTCATTTTTTTTGTTTTAGGTTGGGCTCTATGTCAAACAGGGCTGTTCTAAAGGCTTTATAGAGATCGAACTGTAAGTTATGTATGAAATTGCACATGTTATGTCTTCATATTCGATAGAGGTGAAATCAAACTCCTTTTTTTTTGTTACTCAAGATACAAAAGTGGTGGAAACACGGTGATAAAGAGAGAGATTGTAGTGGAGAACAATCAGTCACTCTGGATGCTGAATGGAAGACACTGCAATCAGAAAATGGTGGAAGAAGAGGTCCGAAGTCTGCGCATCCAAGTCAGCAACCTCTGTCAGTTTCTGCCGCAGGTGTGTTTGTGTTGGTGCTTCGCTGATGAAGAGCAATACCTCCTGAAATGTGCTGTGGAGTTTCACACAATTCTGTCCCTATCATTGACAGGACAAAGTGGGAGAGTTTGCTAAAATGTCCAAAATTGAGCTGCTGGAGGCAACTGAGAAGTCAGTTGGACCACCTGAGATGTACGAGTTCCACTGTGAGCTGAAAAACTTCCGCAACAAAGAACGGGAGCTGGAGGTACACAGACAGCTCAGCTTGTGAGCTGCAACTTGTACTAGTTTTGTCTTAGTGTAATCATAAACAATGCTGCAAAGTAAGTTAAAGCAGTGTCTGAATTACACAGTGACTTTCGGGGGAGCTCTAATTTCCAGCGGCGCCTTTACTAAATATGTCACATGTATGCACACAGAAGAGTGCGGCAGTGCGGTTAATTTACAACAAACAACACAACGTACAGTTTAGGAGTTAAAATCCCCTCTCACTCAGCTGAGGCGGACAGCTCTGTCAGATTTGCGTTTTAAAGTTTACAAGCGTTTTACCTGGTGCTTGGTTGTGTAATTTAAAGTTCCTGACCACCAGCAGCTCTGATAAGCAGCTGTAACTGCAGCTCCGATGTTTTCACTCAAAGTTCTCTTTGTTTACTGAATCCTAAATATCCGAGGCTTCGTTGAACAGACTTCTTATCGATCAAAAATACAGAATAAAACATTGTTTCAAATATAACCGAGTTCAAGTAAGAAACAATTAAAACACTAAAACCAGACCCCCTTTAAATATCTATTTATAGTAAGAACTAATCCCTGAAGTTTAGATGTTTTTGTTTGATTGCAGAACGTTCTGAAGGAGAAGATGAGCTTCCTGGAAAAGGCCAAACAAAGAATAGAGAGAAACAAACATGATGTGAATCGTTACTATGAAAAAAAGAGGCATCTGGATGTGATTGAGTTGCTTGAGAAGAAGAAACCCTGGGTGGTAAGTAAATGGGATGCAGGGGGGGGGGCATGTTGTCAGAGGAAATAAAAGAAGACAGAATTTGTTTGAGCACTCGGCTCTGTTGTTGTTTTCATGTGACCATAGGAGTATGAGACGACCCGTAAAGAGCTTGAGGGTGTGAAGAAGGAGCGCGAGGAGGCCAAAAAGCAGCTTTCTGCTTTAAAGCAGGCTCAGGTACCCATCGTGAAGAAGATTCAGGAGATTGAAAGCCGGCTGAAACCCACTGAGGAACAAATGAAGGCTAAGGTGACAAAATGTTCCCACTCTCGGATTATAACCATTTTTTTTTACTTATGAATAATGTTGGGCTCCTTTGTTCTTATTTGTTTAGACTGCAGCCATTAAAGAAGCTTCTCTGATGTGTAAACAAAAACAAGATCAGCTGGATCGAAAACACACTGAGGTCAGACTGTCTTTTACTGAATCATTAAATTGAACTGCAGACATTTTACACACTGAGACGTCTCTCTCCGCTCCACAGACTGATAATATTAAACAAAGGCTGAGACTGAAGCAGATGGAGGAGGAAGACCACCAGAAGCGAATCAGCAACACAAGACGAACCATTGAAGACTTAAAGGCAGAGCTCTCTAAAGTGGCAGACCAGCCAGACTTGACTCCACAGATCAATGCTCTCTCCATGGAGCTGAGGCGCAACCAGGAGGAGAGAGGCAAAGTGGAAGGAGAGAAGGCTGACCTGCGCAGGGAGAGGAGCAATCTCACTGCTGAGCACGCGAGTAGGTTTCATTAAATCTACATGTTTTAAAAAAATTATGACAAGTTAGAGTTAATGTAGATTGTTTTGATTTTTATTTCCAGTGCTGGAAAAGAAGCTGAAGGACATGAACAACATGATGAATGCCAAAGAGGAGAAGCTGCGAGGACGCCACAGAGACACATACACTGCCCTCCAGTGGCTCAGGCAGAACAAACACGTGTTTAACGGAAACGTCTGTGAGCCCATGATGCTGGTGGTGCGTGCTTCACCTTTACATAGCTTTTCTAAATTGCATGTGAATATCCTGCACATTTTTATTTGGTAGTAGCAGATATATGTGTGTGTGTGTGTGTATTTGTGGATTTTGATGAACCATAACTGTGTGACAGATCAATGTGAAGGAGCCTCGCATGGCTAAGTACGTAGAGAGTCACATCTCGTTCCACGACATGCGAGCGTTTGTCTTTCAGAGGAAGGACGATATGGAGAAGTTCATGGTTGAGGTCAGTGCTAATTTCTAATGTGTGTGTGTGTGAGGATGGTCACGTCTTACTGTTGAGCTTTCCTCACCATCAGGTCCGTGACAAGTTGAACTTGAAGGTCAATTCTATCGCTGCTCCAGAGGAGTCGTGTTCTAAGCGTCAACCATCCCGAAATATTGAGTCTATCAAGTGAGTGTGTGTTTATTTATTTCAGCAGTGTGTTCGCCTGTGATGCTAATTAAGTTTCGTTCCTTTGTATTTGTAGGCGGTTTGGGTTCTTCACTTTTCTCCGTGAGATGTTTGATGCCCCTGATGAGGTGATGAGCTACCTGTGTCACCAGTACCGGGTGAATGACGTGCCTGTTGGCAACGAGCAAACCAAATCCATGATTAAAACTGTACGTTCCCTTTTTTTTTTATTATTGTTAATTATCAGGACATTTTGACTTAAAATATTCACCTTCGTCTTGTATGTATTTCCCCACAGGTGGTTGAGGAGCCGTACCTTAAGGTGTTTTACACAACAGATGAGAGGTACACAGTAAAGAGGTCTCTTTACTCCAACCACATAAGCACCAGTAACAATGCAATTCACCCTGCCCAGTACCTCGCCATCACTGTGGACGCTGAGGAGAAACGGCAGCTGGAGCAGGAGATGAAGGTGAGAAAACCTTTCTTTAGCTTCACTCTTTTATAAACCTGTACTGACAGATTATTTTCACTAAATTCATAAACTGCGCTGCGACCAGGTCTGTGAGTCCAAGTTGCGAGACATCGATGAACGAATGAAGGCCCTGCAGAACCAGGCTGCAGCACTGGATCGCAAAGACAATGAGCTGTTGGCAGAGAAGAAGCGTCTTTCTGAACTTAAAGGGAAAAAGAGACAACTGGAGCAGAAAATCAGCACCAAGCAGGACAGGTAATACTGCCTTTTTATTTAAGATTTACTCCTTCTGTGTCATGTTTGCGTCTGTATCTCTGGAGAGGGACATTAGTTTTGAGTTAATTTCCTTTCTTGTGTTTAGTCTGAAGCAGATGGAACAGAGTGTCATTGACCTGAACAAGGTTGAAGAGGAGACGAAAGAAAAAATTGCAGCAGTTAATGCCCAGAAGGTGGCCATAGTGACTGCATTCATGACCCAAATGAAGGTATCATGTTTGCTTTTATTGGTCATATTTTGCTCATTTATATTTAAAGACACAACATTTTCCTCTTTTCTTTCTTGGAGTATTCTTTGCCTAATTTGTTCTTCTGTGTTCCTGGTCTCCATCATTTGCAGCTGAGAGCCAAGCTGACTATGGAGAAAGTGTATCTGGCTTTGGAGACAGTCGGGCTGGCTGTGGAGAAGACAAAGCTGGAGAATGACTGTAGAGAAGGGACTACAGAACTCAAGACTCTTGATGTAAGTATTTAACATTCCTCTACATACAGCCGTCCTGTCGCAGAGCTTCCACCTGAGGAAGGATCTGCTGTGATCTCATTGTTTATCGCCGTTTGATGTTCTCTGTGTTGTTGCAGCATAAATGCAGCCGCCTCGATCAGAGGAAGGTTCAGCTGACGGAACAATGCAAAGGCCTGTTGAAAAGAGCAAAGTCGATCTGCAGGATGCAGTCAGATGAGTCACTACCTGAAGACCTGTGTAATGTTAGTGTTCACTACAGTATCATGCCGTCCATTGTGTTAAAGATAGATTTGCTGTGCAGCCCAATCTAAATGCATCATTTTTAATTGTAGTGGTGGTTGTTTTTTTCATTCATGCAGGCTTTCAGCAAACTTCCTGACACACAGGATGAGATTGATGCCATGCTGAATGAGGAGCGGTCCAGAGCGGAGTGCTTCACTGGGCTCAGTGAAAATGTAAGAAAGTTTTCATTTGGATAAAGAGCGGTACTTTATTCACAGAAAGTCCAGTGAACATGTGGATTCAATGCAAAACATTTTGTCCTGTTGTGTTGAACTTGAAGGTTGTGGAGGAGTACAACAGGAGAGAGCATGAGATCAAACATCTGGAGAATGAGGTGGAGGAGAGGAACAAAGATCTGACTGTTTACAGAAAGGAAATGTCAGAGGTGTGTGATTATCACTGGAATGAATGCACAGAATTTGTTCTTGTATGACGGCTGATCTATAAAATGTGTCACAGGCTAAGGAGCGCTGGCTGAATCCTTTGAAGCGGCTGGTTGAACAGATAAACGACAAGTTCAGCGAGTTCTTTTGCTCCATGCAGTGTGCCGGGGAGGTCGATCTGCACTCTGAGAATGAGGTAAATCCACACACACCCATGACAACACAAACGGGATGTGGGCAACAAAAGCCGCTGGGTATCAGGGAGATTTTGGGGGTGATGTTTCCATAGTAATCCTCTCTGGAGTCAAGTCACTCAACAATAAATGTGTCAATTTTTGGGCAAATGTCCGAAACGTTGATTATGATGCTTTGTCTTCCCGGTGCAGGAGGAATATGACAAATATGGGATCCGTATTCGGGTGAAATTCCACAGCAGCACTCAGCTCCACGAGCTGACGGCGTACCATCAGAGCGGAGGAGAGCGCAGCGTCTCCACGATTCTTTACCTCATGGCCCTGCAGGAGCTCAATCGCTGCCCCTTCAGAGTGGTGGATGAGATCAACCAGGTAGAGCTTTCTCTAAGACTTCACTCTAACACAATGACAACAATCCGGGGAGAAAAAACAAACAGAAGAAATTTGTTTATGATTTAACAGACGCTACAGTTACAGAAACTGGAATCTCAATCTCCTTTCTTTGGTGCAGGGAATGGATCCTGTAAATGAGAGAAGAGTTTTTGACATTGTGGTCCGCACAGCCTGCAAAGAGACGACATCCCAGTATTTCTTCATAACACCCAAAGTGAGTGTTGGACAAAAAACAGCTGGATGTGTAAATAAGCAAATGTTTACTAACCAGCTGCCTTGTTTGTCAGGCCCTCAAGTGGCTAAAAAGTCATGTATTCATTTTCCTGAACTTCTCTTTCTGCTGTTTGTTCCCAGCTGCTGCAGAATCTTCAGTATGCCAAAGACATGAAAGTGCTGTTCGTCCATAACGGTCCCAAAATGGTTCCCCCGAGTGAGTGGGACCTGAAGGGTTTTATTGAACGGCGTCGAAAAAGGAAACCCAATCTGTAAATCCACCGGTCCAGCAAAGTGTAAATGAATGTGTTCATGTTTCAGACTCTTCCTGTTAAAGAGGAGCTTGTGTTTGCACGTTTTTTTTTGTTGTTTTTAGTTGTTTCTAGTTGCATAAAACAGAAGGTGTTCTTAAAGTGTTTATACAGTGTATTTGAATAAATTGCTGCCTTTGTTCTACATTGGTTTGATAGTGTTTACTCTGAAACAACTTGTTTATTTGTATTGTTCTGTGTTTGGAGGTGACAAGCTTCAAGCTGAGATGTCATTGTGTTGCTTAGCTTGCTGTTTGAAAAGACCTGCAGAGGGGGAAAAAGGCCATTGTTTTTAGGACAACACCCCACAGCAGACATGATGGGATCAGTGAGTGGAGGGAGTCTGACTCCACCCGGCCTGGATGTGGATTCACAAACAGCTCATGTGATCAGACTTCACCTGTGGTGTCATTTGCGTTGCTGTGGCTCCACCCACACTCTGATGCTGTGTTCATTTGTCATCATGTGCTCTTTCTCCAAATCTGCCTGTTTCCTGTAAAAAAAAAATCAGATGATATCACATAACAGCTGGAGTATTACAGATGCATTGCATCACACAAACTCACTTCGCTTTTAGACATGGTCTCCTGCTGGAGCACAACCTGCTTCTTGTCCCCAAGAAATTCCTTGCTGTGATTATAGAGAGCCTTGAGCATAAAATCCAGGCTGTCATGTGGAGCCTGAGATTGAGAAAAGAGCACTGTGTTCAGAGTAGGGAGGGTGCATCAGCCTCTCTGCTGGTGGAGCTCACCTGAAGCTCGTAGTGCATGACACTCCGCCGTTTGCTGGCCCAAGTGCCCATGTTATGGAGACGTTTCCACGGCTCCTCTTGCTGGGCTATGGGAGTTGTTGTGTCAAATGTGTTTCTCTGCACATCAGGACAAAATAAGTTCATGACAAAGCTGAAATATTTATGTAGAAACAATTCCCATAATGTGCAGATTTTTTTCTGTCATGTGCACAGGAGCTATTCTGAGATACAGACCTTCATAATTTTGTATATTGTGCATTTTTTTTATTTTTAAATAAAAACACAATTACATTCTAAAAGGGAAACATTGAAGACAAATACCAGCTGTAGCCTACATGTTGTATCATAAATATCAGAACAAATGTTAAAAAATAAATAAATAATACCTGCAGCCGCTGGAAGCCGCAGAAGGTGAAATCATTTTCTCTGGTTGGAGCGGGGAAAGGTTTCCTGTTGGACATTTTGGCCTCTGCGCAGATAAAAACACACTCAGACTGTGCAGTGATGTTCCGCTGTTCTGTTATTTTACAAAGTGGTTCAAAAAAAACAAAACAAAATCAAAGAAAAGCGGAAATAAATCATGTTAAAAAAAGACATTTTTATCATGAAATAACATTATTCATTTTTTTAATATTTCCATCCACATATTTAAAAGTTCAGATAAACTTGTGTTAAAACTCTCCCAGCCAATCACCTGTCAGAGTTTGTTGACAGGTGTGAGAGAGGCCACGCCCCCATCCAGCCGCTGGTAAGGCTGCACCTGAACGCTGGTGCGGGTCAGTCTCCATCAGTGCAGCAGCACAGACGAGCAGGTGAGGATGCAGCGAGGCCACATCATCATGCTGTGGCTGCTTTTAGCACAGAGCTCAGCGGATCTGCCCATGTGCAAAGAGGTGAGGAGGCTCCACATGTTACATTCTGCTCTTCATGTTGTCTTATGAGCTGTGTGTTGTAAAAACTTCTAAACTAACAGCAGCTACTCGTGCTTTTCTTTGTGTGAGAAATGAACATATGTCTCCTCACACAGAGAGAGAGAGCTCCGTATCAGTTTGAGTAGAACTTCCATTGTTTGCTTCTCTCTTTATCTGCTTTTGATTTTCATAACAACTGTGATAATACCCAAAACCTGCCTGTTTATCAGTGTGTAGTACAGACAGGTGGAGGTTCAGACAGCTGCTGCTTTCACTGGCCAGTCTTTGGAGCATGAGGCAGAGCAGGTCATCATGTCCTGTTGCCTTGGTTTCCTCATGTTTGTGTAAAGAAAGTAATTACACTTTTCCAGTTTGATGCATTTTTACATCAGATCCTCCCACCCATTAATCCCTATAGGCTGCGTGTGGGTTTAGATTGGTGTGTTTAAGTGGCCTTCATTGGAACAGGACACCTTGTTGTTGACCAAATTTTAAGATTAACAACCTTCCTAAATTACATCCATGTGGGTGGGACAGTGTTTGTCGGTGTCTGAAAAGGAAGGACAGATAAACTCCTGATGTCTCCAAAGTACTGCAACAACACTGAAACCAAATGTTTACAGAGGGATCAGGTGAATCAGCTTTTCCCCTTGAATAAGTAAATAACCCCTGAAGGCAGCAGAGGAGCAACGGCACATCCTTGATAAGTGAGATTAAAACAGTTGAGACCGCTTCCTAAGCAAATATTAGCCTCACCTATTATTTAGAAAAGAGGCTGGTCGGGTTTGGAGAATAAAAAAAAAATTCTGGAGGTATTTTTATTTTACACACACACACACATATCTTTCATCAATAATCTTTAAAAGTGGCCACACTTTAAAGGTTTCAGGCTGATGAACTCTCCTCAGCTTTTATTTGGCTGTGAGAACCTCACATGTGTGTTTTATTCCCACAGTCAGATTATCACTTTGAGTACACAGAGTGCGATGTGCTCGGGTCAAGATGGAGGGTGGCCGTTCCCAACAAAGCTGACACATGCACGGGCCTCCCAGATCCAGTCAAAGGCACAGAGTGCAGTAAGTGGCGTCACATTCAAAGCTCCGTGTCTTTATAGTTTGCACCAATGAAGGCCTCCTCTGTCTCCTGCAGCCTTCTCCTGTAGTGAGGGCGAGTTCCTGGACATGCAGTCGCAGCAGTGTCAGAAGTGTGCAGCAGGAACCTTCTCTCTGGGCACCGGCGTGGCCTTTGACGAGTGGGACGCGCTGCCTACAGGCTTCGTCTCTCACGGGGTGACGACAAACAAGGGCAACGCTCATACGGACTGCTCCAAGTGAGGACACGCCGCACCTCGCTTTGGTCACTTTATCAAATCTGTGTGTGTTAAAAGAAGCTTGTGTGTGTGTGTGCAGCTCAACCTGGATAGCGAAGGGTGACTACATAGCATCAAACACAGACGAGTGCACTGCAACGCTGTCCTACGCTGTGAGCTTGAAAAAACCGGGCACTCTCTCCTTTGAATATTTCTACCCAGACGGCAGCATCTACTTTCAGTTCTTTGTAAGTGAATAAATACTCACAAAGACGTTTTAATTCAGCGTTTAATGAACCTCTTTGCTGCAGGTTCAGAACGACCAGTGTCAGTCTGCAGACTCTGAGAGTCGGTGGATGAAGATCTCAGAGAGCAGCTGGAGTCATTACACGGTTTGTCAGAGTGAAGGTTTTAGTGCTGCATCACACTATTTGTGACTGTGACACACACACACTGTCTGTGCTGCAGGTGGACCTGAGAAAAGGCAACAATGTGCTGTACTGGCGGAGCACAGCGTACTCTCTGCAGAGCAGTGCTGTCAAACCTGTGCTGCTTAGAAACATCCAGGTGTCAGGTAAGAGTGTGGAGCAGCCTCATGTCTTTCTGTTAATGATTACAAGTGGATTAATGGTTTTCTTCCAGGGGTTGCCTTCACGTCCGAGTGTTTCCACTGTAAACCTGGCACCTACAGTGCAAAGCAAGGATCGGCCCGCTGCACTCCGTGTCCTGCTAACAGCTACTCCAACAAGGGAGCCACAGTTTGTCATGAGTGTGACCCAGACAAATACGCAGGTATAGTTTTGTGTGGTTAAGTCTGTCTTATCACTAGATCTTAATGTAAGCTGCGTGTTTCTCCTGATTTTTCCAGAGGCTGGTTCAGGAAGCTGCAAAACAAGACCTGCATGTACAAACAGTGATTACTTCCACACACACACACCCTGTGATTCTGAGGGACAGGTAATGAAAAAAAAAACACCATCTGCTGTCACTATTAGGTGTCTGTAAATATAAATGATCACAGACGGCTTCTTTCATGTATTCATGTCTCAGACTCAGCTCATGTATAAATGGATCGAGCCAAAGATCTGCAGCGAGACTGTTGAAGGAGCAGCGAAGCTTCCTGCGTCAGGGGAGAAACAAACCTGTCCGCCATGTAATCCAGGCTTCTTTGTCACCAACTCCTCCACCTGTGATCCCTGCACCACCGGCTCCTACTCCAACGGAACAGGTACACAATCACATGGAAGTACACACTGTTTATTTACACATATATAAGCCTGTATCTTTTGTATAATAACTGACGTTTGTTCACTCAGTTTGCACTGAGTGTCCTGCTGGCACAGAGCCTGTGGTGGGCTTGGAGTATAAATGGTGGAACACGATGCCGACCAACATGAGGAGCTCCGTCTTTCGCCAAGAGTTCAGCAGTCCTGACCGCACCGCTGGTGAGTAATAAGAGCAGACAGCAGTGTGAATTTCAAAATGACACTGAAGCTTTCCAAGCCAGTAACAGTTTGTTTTCTGTAAATGGCAGCATGGGAAGTAGCTGGAGAATATGTCTACACAACGCCTGGTGATCAGGACACAGACTACCAGATGCTCACGCTCAGCGTCCCCGGATACAAGTGAAGTCTTTTTCACACATATTTTAATTAAAAGTTGATTATTTCTTAATGCCTATTGTCACTGCAGGCCGCCTCAGTCCATCACTGATGACAATGAAAGGACCGAACTGTCACGCATCACCTTCGTCTTTGAGACCAGGTGCACAGCTGACTGCAAATTGTACTTCCTGGCGGTGAGAGAAAACATTTTTGTCCCATGAATGACTGAGGAAGTATTATTAAAAAAAATAAAAAATAAAAACAAGGCTTTGTCTGTAGGGTTATAATCAGTGGAATAATGATGTGGTGGAGCATTGGAAAGGCACCAATGGGAAGCAGTCATACTCCTACCAGATCCAGAGCAACAGCACCGTCAGCTTCACCTGGACATTTCAGCGCACAGAGGAATTTAACGCGGTGAGACACACTTTGAACTCTCTGTGTGTTTGCATCCTCGCCGCAGCTGAATGACTTCCTGTCTTTCTCTTCCTTCAGGAGAGGAAGTACAGTGGTGATCTTGCAAAAATCTACTCCATCCACATCAGCAATGTGATCGGAGGCGTGGCCTCAGAGTGCCGCCGCTGCGCTCTGACGTTTGCTCAGTCCAGCGCTGCCTGTGTGCCCTGCCCAGCGGGACACTACATGCTCAGTGAGACGGGAGTGTGTATGAGCTGCCCACCAAACACCTTCATCAGGGCCGAGCAGCCGATCGGAGAGGCTGCTTGTATTCAGTGTGGACCGAACACAAAGAGAAACAAGGTAAAGGAGTGTGACGCTGTGTCTCACTGTCAACACACACTGTAATGCATCTGACCCCCTTTTCCTCCAGGCACACACAGCCTGTCTCAGTGACTGTATGCTGAAAGTAAAGCTGACAGGAGCCTCTCTGAACTACAACTTCTCCCCTCTGGCTAACGTTACCAGCTTCCAGAGCAGCCCTCGCTTCACCAACAAAGGCCTGCGATATTTCCAGCGCTACAGCATCGGCCTCTGTGGGGCGGAGGTGAGAGGAGGACTCTGATGATGATGATGATGCTTCTCTGATTGATTGGGTAAAATTCACTGTTGTTGTGTTTCTCTTGCAGAGTAGAAAGCCAGCTTCCTGTGTGGACAATGTGACGAGTGAGAGAGAGGTCAAAGGTTACATCTGTCAGTCCACTGTGGTTCCCTCTGACATCAGGAGTCAGAGCATTGTGTCCTCCCAGCCTTTCCTGATTGGTGACACACTCATTGGTATGAACTGAATTATAACATTGTGAGTTATTGATAAATAATATGGATAATAAAAGTGGATTCTAATCCTGAAGGTGTGACGACTGAGACGTCCCTGAATGGAATCTCTTCTCCAGCCTGGCTGTTCCCATCAGCATCCAACCTGCCAGATGTCATATTCTATTACAAGTAAATAAGAGCCATTTTTAAAGATGATGATGGTGATAGGGTTAAAAATAAATCATGTTTGTGATGATTCCAGGTCCAGCGATACAACTCAGGCTTGTAAACGTGGGAGGTCAGCCACCATCCGTCTGAGATGCGAGCCCACAGTGACGGCTAAAGACCACATCACACTGCCGAGGTACCGGACAGCAGCAGCCATGTTATTGTTTTTATTGAGCTTTCTGAACGCTTCTCTATCGTCCTCTGCAGTAATTGTTCAGAAGGGACATGTGATGGTTGTACTTTCCACTTCCTGTGGGAGAGCCAGCATGCATGTCCACTGTGCACGGAAAACCACTACAGAGAGATCGTCAGCGCTTGCATCCAGGGAATACAGGTACAAAAATAAATCTCAAAATGTGGAGAAAAATGTATTTTAAAAAAAGGGAAACATGTGTTTCAGAGGACCACCTATGTGTGGCAGCAGCCTTTGCAGTGTTATGGAGGAAAGTCACTGCCGGCACAAAAAATCAGCGCATGTGTGACTTTGGATTTCTGGCTCAAGTTCGGTGTTTCCACTGGATCGATCGCTGCTGTTCTGCTCATTAGTATCAGCTGTTACTTTTGGAAGAAGACACGCAAGTGAGACTTTTAAGCTTTAAATGAAACACCTTATCTTATACTGTAAAAAAAAAAAAACTGACGTTGCTCTGCTTCTTCATCTTCAGGCTGCAGTATAAGTACTCCAAGCTGATGATTAGCTCTGGAGGTAAAGAGTGTGAGCTGCCCACCGCTGACAGCTGCGCGATAATGGAGGGAGAAGATGCAGAGGACGACATCATTGACTTCACCAGGAAATCCTTTTTCACCAAAATGAAGTCTTTCTCACGAGAGGTCAGAAAGCCTTTCTGTTCAGCATCATGAATGAATTAAAACCTTGAAGACTAAACACGATAAATGTTTTTTTTTTCAGAGGACATCAGATGGATTTGACTCTGTTCCACTTAAGTCATCATTTCAACAACAAGAAGAGGAAGACTCTGATGATGTTGAATTTAGAGGATGAAGCAGAGGCACATCACATGTAACATCACTGCAGGCTGTGGCAGATGGAGTCAGAAAACAGAGATGTAGAAAAGGCAGCTGAATTATATTTGTTACAAGAATTTGCCGTCACTAAAGGTAATTTTATTTAG
>JAVQJX010047715.1:0-13000 GCA_036025115.1 Ambassis agassizii
CACAGTCTCCTGGTTGGTGTCCCTGAAGTTAAAGTGTGGTATTCTCTCTACAGACAGCAGGGGGCGCTGAGGGGTCTTCATTCATCCTGTAATGTGTCATTTTAACATCTACAGACTTACGAAGATGATTAATTAACATGAAAAACTTACTTAGTGTGCCTTTAACACCGGCGGCCAATAAACAGCAAGAGACCTCAACATCCTGTTAAAAAACACACTGCAGTTCCCTCTGTGGCCTCTGGGGGCTCCAAAGTCCATCCTCACAGACCTCCATGTTAAAATGTGAGTTAGCATAATAATTGTGCAAAGAGGCTAACGCGTGTTTTTAGAGGTTTCAGACTGCATGAGAGATCGAGCAGCAGATCGACTGCATCCTGTTTATTTCAGCCAGCAGAGGGCGCCGGTCTGCACACATTCTGCACAGTTTTCATCGCTTTGTCAAGGAAACGCCTACAACAGGCAGCTTACAGTGAGTGAGGACACAGTGTGTGTCACATGACTATGGATTCAACCACATTGATCACATTCTGATAATAATTTCTCAAATTTGTTCAGAAAAATTATTTTTCAGTCTAAAAAAAAGAGAAAAACAAGGCGCAGCTGTTTTGCAGCAGAGAAAACAAAAAGTGTTTTCCACCAAACGAATGTGCTCTGAAATGATGAAGAGCGATGAAGAGGAGCACACTGACTGTCTGTGATTTCTGCAGGACTCTGGCTCCCCCTGCTGGTCACTGAGCAGAACCTCCGACCTGTTCTGGTGCTGTGGGCTGTGACAGAGTGCATGATGGGAAGGAAATCATTAAGAATAGTGTACTAATGAAAGCGTCCTCAGCTGGAGACAGACTAATCAAATTTCAGTTCAGTCTCATTAAATGGAATCATTTAAATGCAAATGGAGTTTAATGTGCAGCATTACTGATGTCAGCAATTATAATAAGCTGATGGAGTCGGCAGCGCGGCGCCACCTCTCTGTTCATCACTGATTTTACTTCAGGAAAATAAAAAAAAATCATTTATGAAGAAAAAATATCCAGTCATAGAGATTCTCAGTTTATTTTTTAAACAGTTTTATTTAAAACTAATTTTGGAAACACACAAAATGATAATATTAAGCATAAATTTAAGGGAAAAAAACACAAATGATGACAAAACTAATATTTACATAAATTTTTATTGTCAATTTTTTAACGATGGAAAAACAAAAATCTTGTTTCTTTTTAAACGTCCGCAGATTTTCTCTAAAAAAAATGATATTAAACTCATGAAAAGACAAACAGATTATTTTTCACATTCGGCTCTTCTGCTTCTCGATGAAATCGTCCTCTCCACACATCCATGTTTTAATTCACAGAATGATGATGATGATGGCGGCTCTTCGTCTCTAGTCCACCTCCACCATGATGTCCACAGGCTTCAGCTGTCTGACGAACTCCACGTCGGTCAGGTCCTCCGGCTCGCTCACGCCGTCTCCCGGCTCGTCTTTGCAGACGGCGGCCGGCTCCTCGAACGGCAGCTCGAACACCGTGTTCTGATAGGCTGCCTTCCTGTCGCTTTTGGCTGCCATGGCGATGACCTGCGAAGCCACGGTCCAGGCGAACTCCACCTTACGATGTTTCTGAGAGGTCAGGTCGAAGTTGTGCTCCAGGATCCCGTAGAGCGCCGGCACGTAGTGGCTGGAGCTGCGCTGGACGTACCGGTGCACCTCCACCAGCACGGCCCTCGTCAGCACTCCCAGGTCCAGTTTCCGTTTGGAGCCGGATCCGCTGTGGATGTTCAGGTTCAGTCCGATCTGCCGGCAGAGCGGGTAGCTGCTGAGCTGGTCCTCCAGCTGGCCTGCGATGAGGGCCTTCATGTTTCTGACTGGCCTCCTGTGGCTCCTGACCGGCGGACTCGGCTCAGTCCGACCGTTCAGGCGGACGGGCGCGTCCGACCAGCCGTTCATCCCGCTCTTCAACAGGTTGGTTTTGTTGCTCGCGTACCACTGCCGGATCACCTGCGCTGCCTCCGTTTTGCCGCTCTGCAGGTCCAGGTTGAAGTTGTGTTCCAGGATGTCGCAGACCGTGTCGCACGCCGTCCCGCACAGCTCTCTGACGAAGGCCACTATTTCCAACACGGCGCCCACAGACAGAGCAGTCAGCTCCAGTTTGTGGCTCGCCGGCCGCTCTTCGGTTGACCACAGATCGATACCTAACCTGCTGCAGTATGGGTGCGTCTCCACGTCTGCCCGCTCTGACTCATCCTGAGGCGCCTCTTCCTGTTTGATGGGAACGTACGTTTCTGAGATCTGGAACGGCGTGCTGAGGAACGCGGCGCTGTGCCGGTCTGGGTGGCTCTGCAGAAACTTTTCTTTAAGTAAGATGGAGAAGATGAAGTCGCGCTCGTGCTGCGCGTCCCGGAGCGAGAGCTGAAAGTTGTTGTGCAGGATGTCAAACAGGAAGCTGCGCGTGCTCCTGCTCACAGCGTTGGCGAACATGTAAAGCTCCCGCAGCACGCCGTTGGTGAGCAGGTGCAGGTCCAGCTTCTGTTTGGTGCCTGAGGAGACGTCAAAGTCCAGAGCGATGTGCCGGCAGCAGGTGGTGTTGACGGAGTCGGCCGTCAGGATGTTTTGTGCGGCGCGGCACTGCCACAGCTTCCGTCTGTAAGCGTCTGCGTCGCGTCCGCAGAATGTTTCAGGATTGTCGCCGTTTTGTTGGCCTGTCAACACACAGGCGTCGTGTCCATTGATCTGCGGTGACACACAGACTCGCTCCTCTTGCTGCTCTATGTGTGGAGTTATATGGTTTACGTCAGGCGTCTCCGTTGGATGGCTGGTTCCGTCCTCTGTCTCAAAGTCCACGGGACACGTGTAGGACAGATCCTCATCCTGCCGCCACCTCCTCCTCAGTGCGCCCCACCTCTGAGCGTCCCCTGCTGCCTGATCCGTGTCAGGTGGTTTTCTCTTCCTGTGTTTGGTAACGGTGAGGATTTGGAACAGCTCCCTCCGGAGGGCGTCCTTGTCCTCGCTCGGCAACTGTTTTCTCTCCATCAGCTTGCTTAAAGTGAGCCGAAACAGCAGCTTATCGGGCTCGAGGCCGAAGTTCTGTCTGACCAGCTCGTAAACTATCTGCATGTGCGTTCCACACAGCACTCTGGAGAAGTGCAGCAGCTCCAGCATCACGCCGCTGGTCAGCAGGTTCCGGTCCAGTTTCTGTCCGGGTGTCTGACTCGGTCGGACGGCGGGACTGACGCCGAGCTCCGTGCAGAACGGGAAGGCGCCGCCTCCTCGTTTTATTCGACTCTTTGAGACGCACGTGCCGCCGCCGCTCGCCACAGGCTGGCTGCTGCTGCTGCTGCCGTCTGTGAGCAGAGAAGAGTCCACCATTTTGTTCCACTTGGGGCAGTAGACCGTGGACACCTCAGAGTCTGCGGACAGAACGTTTGGATCCGGCAGAGCAAATACCTCCCTCCATCTCCCAGGTTTGGTCTTGATTTGTTCCTTCAGCTGCTTTATTTTGCAGTGGACACGCGACAGGTACGCGTAGCGCACCTGGTCGTTGTCTGTGTCCACGCCCAGGTCAAAGTTGAAGTCCAGCATTTCAAACAGGAAGTACTTCTCAGACTTGGTGACAGTTCTGGCGAAATCACAGATCTCCAGCATGACCCCGTTGGTCAGCAGGCTGCGGTCCAGCTTCTCCGTCCTCTCCACCGCCGCGTTGAAATCCAGACCTATCTTAACCGACTCTGGGAACGGGACCAAACCTTTCTGATGGCGGATTCCGTGGGCGATACGGCGCTGCCAGATGTAGCTGTCATCAATGCCGTCCATGTTGGAATCCCAAACTGTCCCGGCAGCTGAGAACTCGTCCTCGCTTTCTGTTCTGACACCTCAGGAACAAAATCCACAGAACAGAGTCCACAACAAAAACTCACATGAAGCATCTCCACCGTCACATGACCTGAGTCTGAAAACAAGCAAGAATAAAAAAATGAAAAAATGAGAGGCTTTTAAATAAAACCAAAAAAAAAAAATCAGCTGTGAGGATAATTTTATGCAAATTATTTGATATTTCGTAAACTTAACAATAAATAGTATCTAATTGATTGATCAGTTTAATTTATTTTACTTAAATTTGGGGTCAAATTGTGTCAATCCGTGCTGTGGAGTTGACGCAGTTTCACCGCTAGATGTCAGTGATGAGCAGTGAAGCCTGAAAAGCACACACGAAGAAGACAAACTACAGATGTGAAGTAAAAAGAACACGCACATCTTGGATTCCGCCTTAAAATGATAATTATCGATTAGAAAAAATAAATCCACCAAGACACCGCGTGAAT
Organism: Ambassis agassizii; assembly: GCA_036025115.1. NCBI lineage: Eukaryota > Metazoa > Chordata > Actinopteri > Ambassidae > Ambassis > Ambassis agassizii. Next base: position 4,315 of record JAVQJX010047715.1, read on the forward strand.
AAAGTCACTTGCATGTCTCGTGGATTATCCTTTAACTTGAAGTAATTCTTCATTCAATCATTCACATGCAGCAAACTCTGTGAGCAGGTCTCGTCTATGTGTTTTAGTTCTATGTGAAAATGGCTGCTCCTGCAAACAAAACTTAACTGCAGACTGTTTTCAGGCTCTGCTTGTGAGAAAGATTGTGTGTAACGTTAGTTAACCGCAGATTAAAGTATCAGGCATCACGGACAGAGACAGAAACATCAGCACTTACCAACGGCTGGAGCAAAACGCCGTCACGCCGTGCAGGGTTGTGGTGGTGCAGCTCTCCACGGTGTGAGGAACACACAAACATGTGCACGCCCTCTACGGGTTGCGTTCAGGGACACATCAGAGGTTTCGCTGCTTCTGCCCGCATCTCTACAATAAACACCTACTTAACATTTTTGGACAGCGTATATTTCATAAATATGTGTAGACATGTTTATTTCAATATGAAAAATAAATAAATAAAAACATGTCTCCGCCCGGTTTCGAACCGGGGACCTTTCGCGTGTTAGGCGAACGTGATAACCACTACACTACGGAAACTCATGGAGAAGATGCAGAATCTAAGTGGTTTAAGTAGCATTACGTATGATAGAACAACTTCGTTTATTGATCATGTTCAACAGATATTTTTATGTTCGGTAACTGTAAGTTTTTTTTCTTGAAAACGTGTCGTACCCAGACGCCTTGATTCAACTCCTTGAATGACTGAGACCCTTCATCGACACGTGTGATTCTTGTTATTCATTTCTATAACCCCGCCAGTCAATATGCAAAAAGAGTGTGTCTGTGTCAAACAAAATAGTTTTCAGCAAGATTTGAGAAAAAACGTCGTAATGACAAAAATGTTACATTGTTGTTGTGAAAATTTTAAAAAACAAAAACATGTTTCCGCCCGGTTTCGAACCGGGGACCTTTCGCGTGTGAGGCGGACGTGATAACCACTACACTACGGAAACTCAGTGGAGTAGTAGCGGCAACTGAAAACATTTAAATTCAACAACTTTGGTGAATTCGTATCGAATAAGATGTCTGTTTTTCCCACACAGACTTACTGCAGAACGAAAAAAAATATATTTTTGGGCAGAGGGATATAAAATTTTATTTTGATAGTAAAAGTAGTTAGAATTTGAATGATATATCAATGATGCCAAAACAACAGGAGCAATCTATTAGTATTGTAGCGTTGCGAGTTGTACGGGGCTTTTAAAGTCACTCTTTTATGGACAAAAACTCGGGAACATACACTATTTTGGAGCTGGCTAACACCGTTTATTTGCAATCCTTTTTTTTCAGCAATCCCCCACAAAAACAAACGTCGCATCCTTAATACGTCACACTTGCGCCCGCATTCTTACAGTATAATGTAATGATATCACTGATAAAGTTTTTTTTCCATTATTATTATTATTATTATTATTATTATTATTATTATTATTATTATTATTATTATTATTATTATTATTATTCTCTATGGGTGTAATATACTTTTGGTCACAATTGGGGTCGTGGGGGCGCTGTTTCACCCCTCTATAATGAATCCTTGTGCGGTGGGAACAAAGTGGGAACTTTCTTTTTTTTGTAGTCCATACCTTCTTGCGCATGCGCCGCTGATGTGTGTGTGTGCGTGTGCAGACTATGGCCGTCGTGATGCAGACGCAGGATTTTCCTTACTTCCCTTCGGGGCTGTCGGAGAGTATGAGCTGCTTATTTACTCACTCATTGTTTACGGTGTTTGAACAGAGCAGTCAGTGCATGCAGTGATAGCATGTAGCTTAGCATGCTAGTGTTGTTGTTTTTTTGTTTGTTTTTTTAGCTTCCAACAAGCAGAAACGTGCTAAGCTAAGTTAGCTGCAGTCGTTTGAGCTCCAAGGTCGACTGCTGCATGTCTGCATCCCCATGCATGTTTACCGGGAGCTGTAGACACACACCACACACACACACACACACACACACGTCAGCTTTGAAGTTTGCAGGACCAGAGTGTCTGTTCCTGCACATATGTGGGATTATATCATTTCATATTCAACATAATTTTTTTTCTGCACAGACATTTTTGCGTGACTCACAGATTATCCACAGATTATGTCTTGTTTGCACAGCTGTTTTATCATCGGTATGATGCAGTTAAATGGTTAAAACAAAGCAGATGAAGCTGGTGAGGTGATGAGGAGCCTCTTCATCAGTATGCAGGTCAGATCAGAACTAAGATAAATCCTGACTGATGTCTCTCTGATCGTGGAGGAGGAGGGGGGGGGGGTGTTGATCAATGAAAACCACATTTTGGGCAGGATGTCTGTCTGATCTGTTTCTATGCATGTAGCCTCCTTTTGAAATGTCTGCGTCTCTCTGCAGTAAATAAGATGATAAAGGAGCACGGCGACCTGTTTTCTGACTCGCAGTGTAAAGTCTGCAGCGCTGTCCTCATTTCGGAGTCTCAGAAGTTGACTCATTATCAGGTCAGTGAGTCCGCAGTGTGTTCATGTTGGATTGTGATGCAAAAACCACATCAGATTCAAACATTCGTATGTAACGATATGTTTGTTGTTGTTTCAGAGCAAGAAACACGCCAACAAGGTGCGGCGATACCTGTCCATCCAGAGCGAGAAGGAGCCGCCGCTCAAGAAGCTGAAGCCGTTAGCGTCTGACAGTGTGAGTTTGACTCCAAATAAAAATATGTTTGTTTGCAGGGCGTCTTACACACATCAGCAGCTCGGTTTATTTTAAGATTCCTGTCATAGCGAAGCGGCTCAGCAGCCCGCCAGTCTGTCAGGAAGAAAACAGAACTTAAAGGCATCAGATCCTGACATCAGGTGAATCCAGCGTGAAGTGGTTTCTGTCCGTCTGTGTGTCCTCAGCAGGACTGTAACAATGGAGACACAGACCGGCTGAAGGTGTGTCATGTCTGTAACATGACCTTCTACGCCCCGGTCGTGGCGGAGTCACACTACCAGGGCAAAGTCCACGCCAAGAACCTGAGGCTGAAGACGGTCGGACCCCCTCAGACCCCAGGTAAGCCCGTCCTCCATCTTTGAGCTGATGGTGACGCGTGTCGCTGACGTTTCTGTGTGTTCCTCAGCAGCAGCCGCCGCCGCCGCACAGACGGCGCCGACAGCTCAGCCCAAGAAGAAGCCGGCGGACGATCCGGTGACAGAAAACAACAACAGCAACAACAACAACAACAACCCCGACCGCTTCTGCTCCATCTGCCAGGCCTCCTTCAACAACCCGCTCATGGCCCAGCAGCACTACGCCGGCAAGAAGCACAGGAAGCAGATGACCAAGCTGAAGCTGATGGAGACGTACGGCCCGTCCACGGCGCCGGGTCAGAGCCCAGAACCAGGACACAGCCGGTACATGTGCAGACTTAAAGAGGACTGACACCCCCCCCCCCCCCCCCTCCCCCGTCTCCCTGTCTGTGTTCACAGCTTCCACACTAAACGGATACCCGTGCACCATCTGCAACATCGAGCTGAACTCTGTGGAGCAGTACCAGTCCCACATCAGCGGCGCGAAGCATAAGAACCAGTGAGTACCGGATCAGAGGGTCCAAACCGGGTTCACACCGGACACGTGAAACTCTTCCATCAATGAGAGTTTCTACTTGTTCAGTGAAATGAGTTTGGGTTGGTTTTTTTCTTTCAGGATGAAGAAGTCCGGCCTGAACAGCACAGAGATCAAACCAGCAGCAGAACAATCCTACACGAGCGACAAGACGTACACGGCAGCCGACGAGCTGTTCGCAGCCGGAGAGGAGCCGTACGCCCCGGAGAACACTCAGTACTCCGAGGAGTGCCAGTACACCTGAGGCTGGCCCGGGCCGGGACACGCTGCAGCGGACGCAGTCAGGACTCGGACGGACACCCACCAACCAACCAGCCCCCTTTCAGACAAAGCTCCATGAAGCTCTCGTGGAGCCGGTGAAAGACTGTCTGTATTTATCTTCAGAACGTTTGGATGAAATGACGACGACTTTCTGTAAAAGGATGAAAAAAAGCTGCTGTCATGTTGAACAGTAATGTGAACCTGGTGGATGTCGGGGCCCGGATCCTCCCTCTGACACGAAGGACTTATTTCATTTCACTTTATTTATTTCTAAAACATTTTATTTTACCTGCAAAGTGAAGCGAGTGTTTCCTGTTTTTTTGGTGTAAAGTTTTTGGCAAAAAATCTGAATTTAAGTTCTTTTCTTGTTTTTCTTTTATGGAAACTTTTGTTTTATGAAATCTGAACTTTTAGAAAACCTTCATTTTTATTAATAGTATTATTATTAGAGCTGGTACTATTGTCTCAGCGTCACTCTGACCAGTGCTAACATCCTGTAGCCACATGCTAGCAGTCTGTTACGTCTCCTTTTTATTGGTTTATTTTCTCCTCTTCAGAGTAAAGTCTCAGTTTGTTTTTTACGTGTTGTCACGTGTCGAACAGCGCGGCTGCTTTTTGTCCATGATATTCTGAGATGTCAAATTATAAAGTGAGTTCATTATTTTAGTGTGAATGTGTGAATGCAGAAACACACTGCAGGCTGTTTAATCTGAACCTTAACAAGTGTGTGTGTGTGTGTGTGTGTGTGTGTGTGTGTGAGAATCAGACACATTGAAGGTTGCCGTTTAAGAAATTAAACTATTTATTAAATTTACAAACACTGATCAGTTCTCACTGCTCCTCTACACACACCGCAGAGACGTGTGTGTGTGTGTGAGACTCCATCACGGCTTCCTGCTTGTTGCTGAGGATGCAGAGGTTTTTTTTTATTATTATTATTTTTGGATGAACTTCAGTTAAAAAGAAAAAAAAAGTAGTTTGCTGAAATATTTTAACGTTGAACTGAACCTGAACATCACACATGATGCATTCAAGGACCGTTTTCAAGGGATTCTGGGGGTTAAAACGTTTATTTAAAAAAAAAAAACATATCAGCAAAAGAGGGTGACACCAGTGAAATTAGTTTTTATATTATTTAATTTTTATATAAAAATGAGGCTCATAATGGAGCAAAGTTTTACCAGGCTGATGTAACCGGACAGGTACAGCAGAAGAAGTCAGATTAATCAGGACACACACACCTGAGCGACGAGCAGCACCTGATGGCCTCGTGTGTGGATGAAGGTCACATGATCAGTCAGTGTTTGGAGAGAAAAGCTGCCTGATGTTTGATATTTAAACCACATGGGGGCGCACTCACTTTGTGCTGGAGCTGTTGATTCTTCTCTGTGAGCCGCTGAAAAAGAGTCTGTTAGATTTAAACAACAACAAAAAAGATTTATAAAAAAATATAAATAAAAGCAAACAACTTGATCAGGACTGTGTGTGTTCAGTGTGAATCCTCAGTACACAGAAAACTGAGCTTTAAAGGATCTAAAATCCTCCAAAAATAAAACCGGATTCAGGAGGTGAAGGAGTCACATGACCAACATCCAGAGCGTACCTGTCTGACCTGCAGGTAGCCAGCACACGGACCGGTCATGTGACAGGAAGCACGAACACAGACTGGATGGAGCTCAGAGAGTTGAACTTCAGACACACCTGATGTTTTTCCTCACAGGCCTGAAGTCCATCTGAAAAACATGACTCAGCATCTGCTGACTCAGCTCCAGCTGCTGTCTCTGGTGGTGTTTCCTCATTAAGCTGAGCTTCCAGCAGCTGTCGCTACGCGTACGTAGGAACAGGGCAGGCGGCCTCCATCACGTCAACGTTCGGCCTGACGGACAGCTCCAACAAGACGTCAGCAGCCCTGTGATTGGTCGGCTTTGTAGCTGTAGCAACGCTACGCTCAAAAACTCGTTTGACTACGGACGTGATTACGGTCAACAACACACAGAAAACAAAACAACTCTCCACTACGCTAAAAGGTGAAGCAGCGCGAAGCGACGCAGAAGTTCGAAAGAGTCACAGCTACGCTGAACCGTTAAACAGTAAAAAAAATGGAGGAAGCTTCTGTAACTTCACCTGTTTGTTCATGAAGAGCTGCTCTGAGGCTCCGCCCGTCTCCATGTTGTCAGCATCACAGTCCACCTAAACTCCAACTACAGACAAAGAGGGGGAGTCGTGGACAGAGCAACAGACGAATAACCAGAGTAGCAGCACTAGCTGTGTTTGAAATCGCCCCCTATCACAGATGTAGTGCACTACATCTGCTGGTCGCCATTTTTGTAGTGTTGTTCCAATTCTCCGCGGTCAGTTTCATCCACTACATCGTACGCTATAAAATACCCACAATGCACTGCGAAATTGAGTGGACAAGCGACACTATATCGTACTCTGTAGCCTAGACCACAATGCAATGCGGTCGTGAGAAGAAGAAGAAGATGAAGACGAGCAGCATTTTTCATTAAAATAACCATTTTAGACAGAAGCTAACGGTTAGCTTACAAGCTAAGCGAGCAGCTACTTTGGTCACTCGTGCTAAGCAGCATGTAGCTCGTTAATAAAAAAAAACGCGAGCTATTACCGTTCAAAATGTGGATACAAAACAGTAACTGACAAGCCAAACTTTCATAATATTAATATTTTAACAATTTCGAACACAGCTACTTGTAAAAAAAATGGCGGATGAAATTTGGCCCAACTTCCGGGTTATGGAAACTGGGAATGAAACTCCAGAACACTCATTGCTAAACTGATGAAATAACTTAGGAAAGAAGTTTTTAAAAATGGCGTCTCTCTATAGTCGAAGCCTACAGTCGAAATATGCTTGCTGCCTTGACAATCTATTCATATGGAGCTGCTGTTACCAATAAAACAAAAGACACGAGCAGCAAGCAGCAGCTCCTCTCACATGGTGAGGAAAAGGCTGCTTCCATATTATTTATGACTTTTATGATTAAAAACATCTTCAGTGTCAAATAAAAACACAGGACAGGACGCGGCCGAGCCCGCCGTGCTGAGATGTTTTGAAATCTTCCACTAAATACCCTCCCTACTCTCATCAAAACTCATTACCTCTCCTCATATACATAATCCTCATTAATCCTACTTGTCCTGACGAACAACGTGTGAAAAAAACTCTTTGAAATGAGAGTCCGCTTCAGTCCAGCCCCACTGCCTGCAGACAAAAATATCTCAGGAGACCATTAAAAAATGTCAAATTCAATCATGCCTTTCTCTCTTTTAGGACACCACACACACACACACACACACTTATGTAGAGAGTGAATGAAAGGAAGAGGAAGTCCTGAGGGCTTTGAAAGCCTGATTGGGAGAAAGCTCTTGTGCTGCTGAAAAAGGAAAAGGTGAATAACAGGCAGGCTGCACAAAGTGGAGTGGAGAGCTCCATTCTCCCTGCCAGAGAGGGAGACCCCTCACAGGGGGGCGGCTGAGGACCCAGAGGGCCCTCTGCAGACCGGGACCTGTGCTTAATGAGAAATTCCTGGGGATTTAGAGGGGCGCAGAGGTCTTCATTTTCTCACTGCGCCCACGGGCCCCCGGTAGCCGGGTGGTGAGGGTTCTCTTTCAGCCCTGAAACGTCCCCAGAGGAAGGGGAGAATCCCCCCATTCAGCCAGGACGGGGGCCCGCCTGCCTGCTGGATTATGTATATGAGATGTGGGTTGTAGGATCACAACCCTGCCACCTCCTGCACACTGCAAAAAAATGTCAACAAGTCATTTAAAGCTGCACCTGCTAACGAGGAGAACCACATGTTTAACATGGAGGTCTGCAGAGATACACTCACTTCTAGAGCCAGCCCCCATGAGGACACTGGAGGAACTGCAGACTTTACACGACAAACATCTGTAACAAGCTTCTCCTCCATCTTTAATGGCCCCAACATGCAGTTATTTTTGTTCATTTCTGAGTCTCCACATTTTCAGAGCAGCAGATCATTTACAGACAGATGAAGTTTGAAGGATCTGAGCGCGCTCAGGCTGCAGGGGAGCGGCGGCCCATCGCTCCTTCACAGAGGTTAATTCTCTCAGTGTCTAATTAGAAGAATGAGCGGGGCGATGAGGGGCCGCTGGGCAGCAGCTGCCCCTGTCAGAGTCTTTGGGCCCCCGGCTGAGAAGCTCTTACAGCCGGCCCCTCGGCTGGGCTTCGGAGCCGCGAGGTGCCGGGGCCGCGGATATTGTGTGGAGAGAGCTCTTGCTGAGGTGGGACCGAAGCCTGGACACAAACAAACGGCGGGTCGGCGGCTTCACAGGTACAGAGACGGCGTCCTCTCTCTCCAGGACGCCTTCATGCTTTCATCACAGTCACGGGTTCAACCTCAGCTGACCTCAGGATGGAACAGAAAACACCTCAGACTGACTAAACCACACAGCCTCCACGATGGCGTCTTTTTCCAACATGGCAGCATCCATACGGGACAAGAGGTGGAGCAGAACAGTCAAAGAAATAAATGCTTAAAAATCCATCTGCTGGTATGCACACAGATTAGATTAATGGCAGAATATAGAAAACCACCTGAGCATCACACACACAGTGTCAGAGCCGGACGGACGAGCCTCCATTCTGAACCCAAAGCACAGCCGCGGGGTTTGGCCCTCGGCCTCCCAGTCTGTGGATCAGGAGACAAATCAGGTTTCTGTCATCAGAAGAAATGACAGAAACAAACATCTGCCTGTTTGCTGCTAAAGAAGTCGTCATTGCAGGAGAAATGTCCGGCTAATTGGTTTGTTAAGATGAGTGTGGGTGTGTGTGTGTGAGAGAGAGTGAGTG
>JAVQJX010047817.1:0-11316 GCA_036025115.1 Ambassis agassizii
CTCCTTTGAAAGATAATCTGGTCTGGAATATTGAGCTAAAGCATTGAATTGAACAGTTAACAGTTACATTTCAGGTTTGTTTTATTTTTATTTGCTCCAAATGCATATTTATAGGAAGCATTTTGTGTTGATGACCAAAATGTTCTTTGATATTTGCTCTTTTTTTTTAAGGTTTTTGGCACTATGTGAAATCATGACTATGCTGCCAGCCGCCTACACATGTAATGCAATTAAAGTTATTAACTAGAGCTGTTCATCACCCGCCAGGATCTTCTACCACTCAGGGTTTAACTACAGGCTTACAGTGAGTCAACAGACAGATGATGTTAGATCCATTTCCTGAGTGTAGGTTAGGTCTGTCTTTAGGCCTTTACTGCATTAATTAAGGCTGCATGTTCAACTAAACCATCACCTTATTCACTGTAGGATGTATAAGAAGCAGGATGTTAATATGGATGTGAATGCGTGCTCAGCTTGGTCAATGGCTGAAGATGGTTGGAGGCCCATCTCCCTAATTGACTTTCTGGCATCAGCACCGGATGAGCACCTGCAAGCTGCACAGTCATGAGCCCAAAGCACACAGACCCTGGGATGTTGGTTGTCATGGTTACTCCCTTCCCTGGCAGAGATGCGTAGCAGGTGCATGTGTGTGTGTCAGGATCAGTGTGACATGGGAACTTGTGGATTGAAATGGTGAGCGCCTCCTTAAGACTAGGCTATCTGTACTGTCAGAGGCTGTCTGGCAGAATATTGGCTCGTTGTGTGGATTCCTGATAGCCAGGAATGACTAGTTCTATTCATAGCAGACTAGTCAAATGCATTGATGTCTTTTGATTCAAAACCAAGCATTGAGGGGGGAGGAGGAGGAGTGAGATAGGGTAGAAGACACTGGTTTAACTGTAGATGATAAAAGCTTGCATCCTTGTTTTATGCAATCTGACTGTTTGCTTCTCAAAAGTGATCCATTTCCAGTAGCACTTCTGTCACTCATGTCCACAGCCATTTTACTAGAAGACATTCACATTTTATCCAGGCAGGGCCCTGGGATTTACATCATAGACCAGTCGTGACTGTAGAAGATGTTTGTTTTAGACTTCATGCAAGTACACTTTTTATAAAATATTTCTTATTGGCTGTTTTCCTTGTTTCTCTTTCACCTCTTAATGAACAACTTGCTTACTATTTGATTAATTTTCTTTTAATATTTCTTTTAGAAACCTCAGTGGGAGCAGCAGACATTGTCGAGAGGCAGATTACAGAGTCTTCTGTCTGCAAAATTCCAGCAGAATTTAAAACAGGTTTGTAGATAAAGCCTTTTTTGGGCTTTACAGAACTTAATTGATTGACCAGAAATGTCTTCATCATTTTTTATCATAGCACCATTTTGTGTTAAAGAAGCCACAAAATTAAACAAATGTGTTTGTGTCCTCCATCAGAAACAAAACCAGCAGCAGGAGCCCAGCTCACACCAACAGAGATTCCTGTATCCACATCAACTTTGGTCCAGGAGTCTTTTTCAGCTCAACACTCTATGGTGGAGCTACAGACACAGGATAACACATTACAAATCAAACCAGCAAATACTGACGCCTGCCTGGAGCAGGGCATGCTCAACCCCAGCACAAAGGATTTTAAGGCCATCATGTCAACCACCAAAGAACTAAGTACTGCATCAGTACCTTTCACGGACCAACCAATGGAAGTCTCACTACCCCAGCCTTCAAGTGTGGATGTTATCCGGGCTTCTTACCTGGAAACCGCCCCAAAAGAAGTCAACAAGGAGAGGATAGAGGGTATTTTTCACAGGAACTTGTCAGAGACTGTTAAGCCCTCAGCCTCTAGCACATCAGAGGAGAGGGACACTACACTGGAGAGCAATCTGTCATTTTCCAGCTTTTCTTCAGAGGAAAAACCCCTCAAAACATCAGTGGAAAGATTAGCTGAAATGTTTTCTTCTCCCTCCGACTGTTCCCCTCTGGCCCCAGGGACCACGCTAAGAGAACCAGGCCAGCCTCAGATCCTACCTGTGCTGAGCGACCACAGCAGTATAATGCCCACTACCACCCTCATACCATTTACTCCGAAGATTGGCATGGGAAAACCCGCCATCACCAAGAGGAAGTTTTCTCCTGGGAGACCACGAGTGAAACAGGTAGGAACCTGCAAATCATGTCACAGGATCACAGGTCACAAGGTCAATAATTGTTGTAGCTGAACACAATCTTTAGCTGACTTGGCTCTGAGAAGGTTCAAGTGTCATTAGTGGGCCAATGCCCACTATTTTTATTTTGTTTTAAACTGTTATAAGTTATACTTTGTAAGGACACTCCATAGTGGGGGCGTGTTTGTACGCCACATGGCTAGTGTTTATGCAGACCTCAGTGGAGTAGTAATCATTGCCTGTGGGACAGTACATTTTAAAACTAAAATGCCTTATTGCAACAAAGCCATTGTCATCGATCTCTCTGTTCATCTCTTGTCTTTATTGTTCTGTTGCGCATTTATCAAGTCTCAAACTACAGTGACCATTACCTTGTCCTAGTCATCTCCATATTACACCATCAACAGTAGCAGGTCAGCTGTGCCATTACATCTCTTAATATTGTTGACTCAGTGTCTACAGTCTGTCATACACACTGAATGAAAAATCATGTGAATTGAAACATACCCATGGCTATAATAAATTATGAATGATGCTACAGAGGGTAGACCATTTCAGTTCCCAGATATATCTCATCTCTTAAATAAACATTAAATGGCTCAAATTAATTTCTTACACAAGGCCGGGGGAAATTTATTCCAAAGATTTGCATGTTGCTCCTCTTTAGTCCAGCATGCTTTTGTCTGATGCGCTCATGTGCTGCTATACTGACGCAATTCCCCTTGTTTTGTCAAAATGCCAAACATACACGGTTGTCATGGCGAGAGATGGCAGGGGCCCTTTTTCCTGCTGTATGCTGCCATGATATCCTGGCAAATTCTGCTGTCTAAATGCAACTAACGAGTTTTGCTGTTAGAGTGCATTCAAACCATTCCTCCTTAAAGCCTATGCATGAAAGGACTGGCTTTAACAGAATGTGACCTATAAACTTATCCTCTTTAATATTTTGGTGTATGAGATGCTCTCTTGTACCTCTGCATAGATATGAGGGCGTGTATTGAGTTGTTCCCAACATTAGGAGCTCACTACATTTTTAACATCTTTCTTTGTACATTTTGTTTCTTCGCTGCCTTTCTTTTTAAGTTGCTGCATTTTGTCACCCTCCTCCCTCCCTCTCTCTCACTCTCTCACCCTCTCACCCACCCCTCCTTACCTTAGGGTGCATGGAGCCCCCATAGCAGTGTGAGCTCACCCTTGTCTTGGTCACCAGACCAGCCAGAGGGGTGGGACATCCCAAAGACCAGGCAGTCCTCTGGCAACCCCGGCTGGAGCATCAGAGTGGTAAATACCGTGGCTCACCAGAGACGGCAGGGCAGCAGCTGCCCTCTGCCAGCCTCTGTTTACCATAGTGACACACACACTCCCTGAGTGTTCCTGAATGTCACTGCTGTATATTGTAGCCAATACTGACATTTGCCACCATCTACCATACAATCACAGGAGGCGTCAGAAACCACTTGCTAAACTAATGAACTGAAAAATCTGGCTATATTCACACGGATTTGGCTGGATTTAAAGCTGGTGTGATCACAAGGATGGTATAGTAACACATTCCATAGACAAACTCTAGACAAACATTTAGCAAGGAGTTTTTGATATCGAATATGTTGTCACTTTAAACTTTGGCACATATCTATATTTTTCTTCTGATTTTTCACTTGGTGAACAGGCTGCGGCAGTTTGTTGCCATGGTGACAGTCACTCTTAGCAGACCCGGGTGAGGGTTAATTTGTACTCTGATAGGGGTCCATTGCAGGTTAAACACCATCGTGCAGTGTGTCTGTCAGGTGGCATATTGGATGGAAGTGTCCTCGTTTTAAGAACACACCCAAATGTGGGGTAAATGTGAAAGGATTTTTCTGAAAGCGCTAGAAGGTTGAGTTAGACACATATTTGACAGTCATCATGATTAGGCAGAGGCCTCCTGCCTGAAATGTGCCAAAGGCACTGTGGAACTTGCTTTCCTAGAGCAGCAGCTCTGCAGCCTTTTTGACTTTTCTCACTCGCTGGCTGTCTGGCAGAAACTGAAGTGCGCCTCTCAAATAACAGTAATTTTCATTAATTATCAAAATGCCAAGAACCAAGTTGTTTTTTTCTTCCTGTTGAGCTTTCACATTATGTTCAAATGTTACAGATCCCTCAAGCTTTTTTTTTTTTACATTTTGCAATTCTTTTCCCCCCCCAACACTCAACACAACAGGATGCATTGCATAAAGTATTTATCATGTATGTATTAGCAGTAGCAGCTTGTATCATATAAACAACACCACAGAATGACTTTAACCTTTCTGAAACTAGATTTCTGCTGCTCCTCCTGTCATACAGCCTGGACAGTGAGGCAGCTATACAGACTTATTGTGAGCAGCCAAATCCATGAAACCTGAAAAACTGAGTTCAGAAACAACAACAACTGGAACTTGTCTGTCCACTATAGTTTATAAGGTGGAAAGTGGTCATTGTCTCTTCTGATTTTTGTCTTGTGTCCACAGGGTCGAGGCTCAGGCTTCCCAGGGAGGAGGAGGCCCAGAGGGGCTGGTCTCTCAAACAGAGCTGGGCGCGGTAGGGCCAGAGGCAAAAATGGAGTGAGTCCGAACATCAACCCAGGGGTAAGTGCTAAATGACATCGATACGTATCTGGCAAGTGTGACATTTTATGCAAATCACAGTTTGTTTTGCCTCCAGCTGAAAACATTGATAACATATTGTATGCAGCGTTCAAGTTATTGTTGTAACATTCCCTGAGTGTCAGTTCTTCAGTAATTGCATAGTATTTCATAATGAGCACTAATAGCAATCTTAGCTCATCTACTAAAGTGTATATCTCAGTTAATCAAATTCAGTTATCACAAAAAGAATGAACACATTTACTATGGTATCACTAGTTCTTGTTTTTTGTGTGGATTTTCCTCTGCAGATCACCACAATAGAAACGCCATACCCACTGAAGGAGGAGGAGGAGAATGCAATGCACAATACAGTGGTGATATTCTCCAGCAATGACAGTTTCACGCTGAAGCAGGTGAATGCTCCGACATGTTTTATTTCGAGTTTTCATTATCCGTGAATTTCTTCATTCACTTGGATGGCCTGAAATTAAAACTGTGCTTAAAGATTTCTCCCACTGGAGAACATCAATTCCTATGGAGATACAGTCAGCTGCCTGCAGGAAGTGCAGCAGTCGATTATATAACACAGGATCATGTTGAAATGTTATTATTTCTTACCTTCTCTCCCCAAAGTCATGTTGCTCTGCTAATTTTTCTTTCTGCATACAATGCTGTTTTTTTAACTGAATTGTTTTTCTGCAAATAATATATAGCCTTTGGCAAATATTTTAGAGGCATCAGTATCTATGACTTTGCTAATGTAGTATAATAATGTAGAGAAAAAACTTTTTCTCAGAGAATAAGTGTTAACACTAAGCAATTAGAAATTAAACAATACTACTGACTACTGAGCTGCTTTCTATTAATGACACGTCTCCGCAGTAGTCAGCCATTTTGTTTAAAAAAGTACTTGAATATCTTTGTTGTAAGATGCATTTATACATGTGTATTTGAGAACGAAACACAACTGCTGGTTACTTCCTGACAAGCTGAGACTCGACTGTAATTTCTTCCTTAGGATATGTGCGTGGTGTGTGGAAGTTTTGGTCTCGGTGCAGAGGGCCGTCTTCTGGCCTGTGCCCAGTGCGGCCAGTGCTACCATCCGTTCTGTGTAGGCATAAAGGTACGTCATTGAGTTTGTAAATTATTAACGTTGATTCTTGTTAATTTAGTAGACAACCAATGACTGTCTCCTTACTGCTTCCCCAGATCACCAAGGTGGTGCTGAGTAAAGGCTGGCGCTGTCTGGAGTGTACGGTGTGTGAGGCCTGTGGTCAGGCTACAGACCCTGGCCGCTTGCTGCTGTGTGATGACTGTGACATCAGCTATCACACATACTGCCTAGACCCACCACTGCAGAATGTACCCAAGGAGAGCTGGAAGTGCAAATGGTGAGCAGCTTTATCATCCCCTAACCTAATGGGGAATTACTTACATTTTCTTGATGTTGCTCTAGTGTGAAGCCCGTTAAAGTTTCAAAAGAAAGTGAGTAAGTTGATGTCTTATTTAAAAAAAAGACAGGAGCAAAAACAAATTTCATATCTGCAGCATGAAAATGGTGTATAGCGTAGGTTGTATTCTGTGAAGTAACCCGGGTTAAATGACCTCTCTCCTCCCCGTCTCCTGTAGGTGTGTGTCCTGTACTCAGTGTGGTGCTACCACCCCGGGCCCAAGGTGTGAGTGGCAGAATAATTACACCCAATGTGCCCCATGTGCCAGCCTTGTAACATGCCCAGTCTGCCTGGTGGACTACAGCGAAGGCACCATCATCGTGCAGTGCCGCCAGTGTGACAGGTGTGCAGTGTTTCTACAAACCTGTCAGCTTAGGATGACCTCTTCTAAACTGCAGTCTCCACTAATTTTCTCCACATAATTGGCTGTTATCTAAATGTGCTCTTCTATCCACAGATGGTTTCATGCCTCCTGTCAGAGTCTCCACTCAGAGGAAGATGTAGAAAAAGCTGCAGAGAACAGCTTTGTCTGCACAATGTGCAGAACTTTCAAGACCACTAAAGGTGGGAGGACAGTGATTCCTCTATATGTGTTTTTCCACACATTTTTTTGGTCAATTGTAAAGGCATAGGAGTTAACTATGACATTTATTTTAATGACGTGTGTCTCTTTTTTTTTCCCATAGTTGTCACCAAGTGCAGAGACATCTGTGAGCCTCTAGTTATGACACAAAGTGTCCCTAAGGCTAAAGAAATCGGTAAGAATAGATAAATGCCACAGAGGTATTTTTTTTTACTTTATAGACTATATTCTCAATATCCTGTTGTCTTCATGTTTTCAGATCTTTCAAGGACCTACACCCAAGATGGTGTTTGTTTGACGGAGTCAGGACTATGCCAGCTGCAGAGTTTGTCTGCCACAGCATCACGGCGGAGAAAACCTAAGCCAAAACTCAAGCTGAAGATCATCAACCAAAACAGTGTGGCAGTGCTTCAGGCTCCTGTAGATCCACTTTCGGAGCACTCTCGTGATGAAGACATGGAGGACAATAGAGGTACTTTTCACAAAAGCGTCTTCTGTCATTGGTTTTATCATTTGTTTTTGACTGCTTTAGTCATCTTTGTTTGTGCTTATAGAATTGTTAATGAAACCAATTTAATTTAGCCTATTATCTTGCATTATAATGCATCAGTCTTATGTCTGATTTATTTATTTTGAATCAAAATTTTCTGTCTAATTCATTTTTTTAAATGCTGTAAGAGCCATTGAAGTCCCACAGGAAATTAAGGTTCTTAGGAGTAGTGCTGGTAAACTTAATTTCAATCAGGCTAATGTCCTGCCATTGAATGGAGTTCAGATAGAATTGACCCTAGCACTGTGGTGAGAGGCCTGGCTGGGGTGTTCTCTGCTGCGGGGTTGTCACTCATCATCAATGCTCTCCCCCTCTCGCAGAGGCGGAGCTCCTTGATTGTGAGGCAAAGTCTGACTCAAGCCTGGAGCGAGAGCCAGCAGAAGATGACTCCAAGGGGGCCGACGGCGGCAAGAAGAGGAAGAGGAAACCGTACCGGCCGGGTAGGGCACCTGATTGAAGGAGACAGCTTCTCTGAAGCGTAAAATGGTGCAGTACATGCCTGACGTTGTAGCTGTAGCAAAGCACTGCCATCTCACGGCCTCTGGTGCACAAAGGGCTCTGTTCCAGTGTTACTGTGCATTACTGCTTAATCCATTGGATAGTTACAACTCGGCACATTTCATACCACCTCTATGACTGTGATGAAAATTAAATTCATCTTCAATTTCTAAATTATTCTTACAAGGTATTGGTGGATTCATGGTCCGCCAGAGGAGCCGTCCGGGCCAGGGTCCAGGCAAGGCGAAACGATCCCTCTGCAGAAAGGATTCCTCTGGCTCTGTGTCTGAGAATCCCATCGGCAAAGATGAAGGTCTGTCCACCAGAATTGCATGAATAATTTATGTTAATATTTTAATTGAGCAGCTCACAGAAAAACTAGAAGAGATTACGATGATACAATCTTTCTTTGTGGCAGGATGGACAGAGGCACTGCCAGACACTCCTGTGGACGAGATGCCACCTGGACCGGAAATCCCAGAAAAAATTAAGAAGCGCTATCGAAAGAAGAAGACCAAACTGGAGGAGGCCTTTCCCACCTACCTGCAGGTCTGTCACCTGGAATACACCTAGAGATTCAACTGACTGAAGAACTAAGTTGGAAAAATGAATTTGTATAAAGAAAATATGTGTCAGAATTAGAATAAAATGCATAGATTTCTGTCAGATATGTTGACACAAAAAGGCCCTTTCTGAGCCAAAAAAACAGCAATGTGCAGCCATTGCGTAATCTTGCAGTGTGGTTTGTGCACAAGTCTAAAAATTGCAATCTATATTTGTTTTATTATCGTATGAAGAGAGTGTCTGGTCATGTGATGGCACGTCTTAAAAAAAAAAAACCCCGTTTTGTCTCACCCTTGGGAAGGTTGGCTATCCAGAGTACATTGCCTGGAATCCACTTACGGAACTTTGGTGCCCCTTCTGTGAGCTTTTTTGAAACAGGAAGCAGCCTTAAGGAACCCACAGTAGAGGATACTTGTCTCTGATCATACTCTTTAAATGGCTGCTGTCTCACTCTTGAATTGATGTACAAAAGCTTAACTGGAGATGAGTTCAGTGCTCCTCATCCCTAGTCAGTATCTCGATGTCACCTTGTGTTGGCTAAAACATTGATATGTGATGTGCATTAAGCCACCGGCAGCTGTCAGTGCTGCTCTTTATCCCACCCCAGTAGAAGGGGGTGGGGGTGTATAGTCTAACTTAAAGGTCCAACACAGTGAAGCACACGTCATTAATTATTGAGAAAGTGACACGATGGGCTTTTAATGTCTCACTGCTGCAGCCAGCTGCAGTTACATGTTGTTGAGGATAGTAGATGACTTGCGGGTATAAGTGGTCGGGGACTGTAGGCGCTGACAAAGGTGAGGTCAGCAGAGGCAGCATGACTGTTGGCTTCAGAGCTTCTCTGTTTCACTGCAGTTCTCAGGGGCCTTCTCAGGGGTTGCTGAATAATTTCTATGTGACACTGTGATACGTTGTCAAGAAAAATGACACAACACCTCTTCAAGAAAACTTGAATAAGCGTCGACGGAAGTCACCAATGCTGTGGTGTCGTCATGTTTAGGAGGCTTTCTTTGGAAAGGACCTGCTGGACAAAAGCAAGCAGAGCAGGCAACAGGGGGTCGAATCAGGCTTACTGGAAGAAGGGCAAAGCCAAGTAGAGAAGAAACGTCCCAACACCAGCTTCCTGGACCCAACATCAGACCCTCTGCTGAGTGCCTCATCAGCATCTCTTCCCATGAGGCCACCAGGAGCCCGTATGTATACACATTTATTTTGTTCTACAGGGCAAAAGATTCATTAAAATAATGCAGTGTATTAGATTCCTGCCACGTCACATGTATTCTGGAGGTGTTGGAAAAGTATGATACAACAAGGGGGTGTCATGTTTACTTTTGTTTTGTCACCCGAACATGTTTTTACTCCATGTATCAATGTGTATTCACTCAATTACAGCATTAACCATTTTATGTACTGTACCTGTTGCGTACAGGTTCAGTTCATCCATTCATTCTACACAAAGTGTCACAGGCTCATCTGAGTCTCAGCTTTACATTACTACTAAACCTAAGAGAAGTAGTTAAATAATTAAATTCCACAAGTGAAGGTGAAAAATATAGATGATCTCTGCACATCTCTTTCTGTGCTGATCTTTCTGACTTTAAACAAGCCACGTCCTTTATAGTGAACTAGACGCTTCAGCCACTCTGTCTGTCTCTGTTTGATCAGCAGCTAGTAAGAGACTCCACATCATACTTGCTACCTGCACCCCATCCAAATAAATGTGTTCAAGATTCCTTCTGAACCCTTCAGCAAACAGAATTGTCCATGTTCAAAATATTTCACAATTTAAGATCCTGACATCTCTGTTTGTAATTCTCCTTCTTGGTGAGATTCCTGCTCTTCTTATAGTTTTCTTTTGTATTTGTTCACATGTGGCATCAAAACAAAAGGTTTCAAATTGCATTCTCATAAATCCGTTCATTGCCATCAATTATGATTTGTGACAATTTGGTTTTCTTTTCTTTCTTTTTTTTTTTAGTTTTTTTTCTTCCTTTTTCCCCCCTCCTCCACAGAGACGTCCGAGGAACCATTAGTTGATCTATCTGATGTTCTGAACACTGATGCAGACATCTTGGGAATGCTCGGAAAACCAAGCAGTGACTCTGGTGCGTCATTTTTTTCACTCACAGGCCATCACAGTGACAAGAATCGGTCAATCTGTGGGTTAAAAAAATCTTACAGACGATGTAGACATTTACCCAGGTAGCAAGATTATTTTTGGTTTCACCTACCTTATAGATGTCATGTCCTTAAACAATATATTTTTTTTACCTTTGGTTTTTATCTTTTGTTTGCATTGTCTGAAGCGTGTTGTGCTTGTTCTGTCCTCACTGTTTTGTTTTTATTTTTTTTCCACTCATTTTATCTGGTTTTGGGTTCTTGTAGGTCTTGATTTTTGCCCCTTCCAGGTTGACAGCTCACCTCCTCCTTTTGGTAAGGGTGCTATGGCCTACTAATCCCTTGCTTTAGTGCATTCTTCCTCTATTTTTTACAGTGTGTGTCTCCCTTTCACTGTGCATGTTTGCGTACTGCTGCTTCATACTTAGCTTTTACTCAACCCCTCGTTTTAAGACTCATAAACTGCTTAGTGCTAACCTAACACAGTATTCACTCATAGGTGTATGGTGTGCCAGTCCTTGTTGATGATTTGATATCACAACATTCAAGAAATGAACAGTTTTGAGCGAATAATTCGCAGAACAACAGGCGTGGGCAAATGTCCTTTTTTCAGTCCCTTGAAGATGATGAAGGTTTTTATTCCTGTGGCTCTGTGATATGCCCTTCAAGGAAACAGTTTATTAAGTAATATGGTCTTAGGGCTTCTTTAGTTCATTTTTTGTATTGGTTTGACAACTAATGCTTGCAGCCAACAGTATATTGTTGAGCAAGTTATGACTGAAGGG